>BSBM01001569.1:665000-823708 GCA_027924585.1 Larix kaempferi | reverse complement strand
CCTAGGATGTTCTTTCGAGGGTTTGTGGTTGTGACTACATGTAAGACCTGGGAGATTTGATAGGTTGGGCCATGTGCCCATAATAAGTCCTGGGATGCTCTTTCGAGGGTTTGTAGTGGAGATCACATGTAAGACCTGGGAGAACTGATAGGTTGGGATGTATTCCCATAATAAATGCTGGGATGATCTTTCGAGGGTTTGTGATGAGGGTCACATATAAGACCTGGGAGATCCGATAGGTTGGGTTGTGTGCTCGTAATAAGTCCTGGGATGGTCTTGCGAGGGTTTGTAATGCACGTAATAAGTCCCGAGAATTCCACAGTATTTCCAGTGATGATGAAGACCTACAGGTGGTGGGCCTACATCCATTATGAAAAAGGACTGGCTCTGTAGAACTTCCTATGACGAGTAGATTCAGAGATTGATTGAGATAGCAGCAGCAGTGATGATGATGATGATTCGCTGATGATGATCCAGAGAAGAAGAATTGTGCTAGTAGATCTGTGTTGAGAAATACCTTCCTAGTTAAGAGGGAGTGTTGATGTATATGTAACTTCGGAATGTATTTTACCCATGTGTATTTTATTTTTATATAGATGTTATTATTCCTCTATACGAAAGTGTTTGTATTCCTATAGAGATGTTATTATTCCTCTATACGGAAGTGTCGTCATTTATATTGTAAGTGTTGTAACTTATACTTGATGGGTTATTAGACCACCTTGATGGGGTCGGCCCTGTATGAGTCATGTGGGTAAATGGGTTATTAGACCACCAAGTGTGGGCTCGGCCTGGATTAATTTAACCATGGGTTATTAGGCTAAGCTAGACAAGTCGGCCCCATTAGTTTATTGGGTAAGACAGGAAAAGTATACATAGAGATAGGAAGATCTCTATTTGATCACTCATTACTCACACTTCTCTCATTCAGAAAGTGGTGCACTTGTGAGGAGGAGAATCTGCTACTAGGAGAAGACTATCTCTTGTACTGTGGTTCTATCATTGCTCTTTCTATCTCTGAGGAAGTTGCGGGGTTTTTCACCTTCTTGGTTTTCCCCGGTGAAACTTTGTGTCTCTTGTGTGCTTGCATTATTGTGTCCATGATTGATATGTTGTAGATATTCTATACATATTATTCTCTCAGTTAATATCTTAGATCAGATTGAAAATTCTGAAAAACTAATAGTGTCATCTCCCCACTATAAGGTATTTTACTGCACAACAGACTAGCGACTCCGCTGGGGAGTAACCAGTTGTTTTCTGCTCTAGGATACTTTGCTAGGTTTCCTTCCAGTTTATTCAATCTTTTGTTTTCTGAGAGGTTCTTATAGGTTGTTTTCCTGTTATTTTTATCTTGACTCATCTCATTCTACTTCAACAAAGCTTTTTGTCTGCTTTAAGTCCCTGTGCGATGGTCTGTTGTACTTACAGTAACTCATTTATGTCTTTGTGTTGGTTTACCTCAACCACAGTAGCGTACATCTTGTGACAGGCCTTGGTTCTTATACCACATAGTAGTGCAATTTTCCTATAGGTTCAAGCATTCTACTAGGGTTTGGTTTCCAAGTGGTTGGGTCTACTTCTAGATTTATGCCTTGTTTCTTTGACTGATTACTGAGACATGTTTTCCTTTCTTGAGTCTTGGTTGCCTCTCTGAAGTTATATAGTTTGCCTTTACTTGCTTTAGTACTTGTTTAAGGTGTCTTTTCTGCTTTTTAAACCTTTTTGAGGTTGTACGCGACTCTCTGCTAAGCATAGTTTCGCACTTTTTTCCCTAGATGCTTGTTGCAGTTATACAGACCTGTGTTCTGAACGCCTATTTTCTGTAGCAACAGTAGCGCACTTTTACTGAGTCTTGTCCTCTTGTTAGGGGTTTGATCCCAGTTTGATTTTTAGGGTGACTTTGAAGATTTGTTTGGTCCAGATACCTTCTAAACATCTACTCAGATCAATCTGAGTGAGTTAAAGCTTTCTAGTTAGCTTTTCCTTTGAGTCTATGTGTTGGTAGGGTTACTTGTGGTTTTCTTACCTACTCCTTTGTTTGGTGAGTGTTTTCTTAGGTTTTGGTGCTTAGGAGCAGCATTTTAGGTCTGTATTTCGTTGCAAGCATCTTGTTAGCACCTAGTTTTTCTACTTAAGTAGCAAGGCATGGTGGATAAAAATCTTAAAAAATACGCTAGAGGAAGCCTGAAATTCCCTCGTATTTCATAGTTAGGTGCTAAAGGCATGAGAAATATTGAATTGAAGGAGTTAAACATAAGAAAGCTTGAGGAAACTTCAAGCTTAAGTGTTAAAATGAAAAAATGTGACCAAAATGAGCAAAAATAAGGTATAAAGGACTATAGTCCGAGTGCAAAAATAAAAATTGTTAAGGGTCGTTCCAATTCCACCGTCGATTATGCGCACAGGGAGATCAACGGCTGTCGTTGATTGTCGCATGACCAAGTTGCATGGGGAATAGGGGTGCAGGTGGTTGCTATGGAGAAAACCAGAGGCTACGTGTTGCATACAGGGAGTATCGCAAGTTAGAAAGGTGGTATGCAAAAGCAGATCGTAGGGATGAGATACTGCCAAAGCAGAAAGGAAGGTCGCTGACCAGGTGGATCGCTGACATGGCCAATGGAGATTGTATGGTTAAAGGTCAGAGTTCGGAAAGGTGTAAGTGAAATGTGACAAAATAACATTCCGGAGTGATTTTCCTATGATAGATCGACGGTTCAAGATGACCATCGCACAAGGGAGATGCACGACAGTTAGAGGAGGTGGTGGCCGTGATGAATGAGACCACTGGACAGGTGTCAACACCAGGCTTGGTCGCAAGGAGAGAAATTTGTATTTGAAACCACTTTGGAGGTTCGTGACACCACTTTGCGAGACAAATGGTGTTGACATGAACGACAAAGATCAGGACATAAAGGATGATCCGACGACGGATGGAGAAAGGTGTCAAATCAATTAAAAGAGCATAAGATCTAACAGTCTAAATCATAGCACATGAGATCAGTGGCTAGGAAGAGTGTAAACCTAGAAGGATGCTAGAGGGATAAGGCAAAAAGGGTTATATAGGTGAGAGTCGATATGTGAAGTTGACATTTCTGTTTGGAAGTTGTCAGAGTCAGAGGCTCCAAGGCATGTGGAAGACAAAGAAAACGATTGGAGGAGTCTTTCTCAGAGCTTTTAAGTGACAGGTAGGGCCTTATAACCACCACTTTTATCAAATCTAAGTTTATTTACAACGAGAAATAAATGAAGAACTAGTTTCCAGAAGGGTTAGGGTTAAAATCGGTCAGGAAGGTGGGGTCCTGAGGCATTTGATGTTGATTTTTGGTTGTCTATACCTGAAATTAAGAGAAGAATGAGAGTTTAGACATGCATGGAGGGTTTTTGTCTCATTTTTCCCTATGTTGCATTGACCAAAGCATGTTTTTCCCTGAGTCCGAGGGATTTTTCCAGGGAGTCCGTTATCGCTGCATATCGACGATTTCCCCCCTGGGAAATGTCAAACCTTTTTGGCCTCCTGTATTAAACCTGAGACAGAATGTAGAAGACCCGGAAGCTAAAGAGAAGACTAAAAGGTGCCAGCTGCCAATTAGTAGATGCGATTGGATGTTGCAAAGTTGAAGGTGTTATAAGTGTTGGCATGGTGTTAGCAAACAGGCAAGTTATAGTTTGGTCGACGATGGAGGATGCAGATAAACAGCTTAAAGACATCTCTACTACCACCAAAATGATTACAGATAGGAAAGTGGCCACATCAGCATCGTCGTATACTTTTCTACCTAGCCATAAATCCTGGTTAAGCGTGTTTCACGTCAGCTCAAGCTTTGGACATCATTTTCACTCAATTGGGAGATTCAGCCAGGTCATCATGGAAAGGGTGATCACACATAACTGCCGTCATTTTCATGGCCATTATAGACATGGCCCCTACGTCCCCTATTCGAAATCGGTATATGGGAAAGGTGGTGCACCTGGTAGTCCAGGCATCTTTCAGTTAGAGTTTGATCATGGAGAAGGAGTAGGTATTCGAAGTGGTCTTTATGCACGAGCAGGCATGGTCTGAGGTGGAGGAGGAACACGCTCCTTCGTCTACTGTGGTATTCGACCATGTGGAAACTAGCACCACTAGCAAAGATGAAGAGCCTGAGGAATGACATGTGTGCAGAAGGGTTCGAAGTTGGAAGGAGAAAGAGACCCCTGAAGATAAGCGAGACATCCACTAGGACACGAAGATTATCAAGTATTTTGTAATCTCCACTGAGGATGTGACACCTCCCCCTCCAGTGGAGGAATCGCAGGTAGACAACTCTTTGAAAATAGAGAATTTCTTTAATCCGCAGGGCCAATTAAAGACTCAGGAGTAAGGTGGTGTTCCACTCACCGTATTCCTGTTTCCCATCTTAATCAATCTGTTTGTGCTCGACACGTAGGTAATATTCCCCAATTTTGAGGCTGTCAAGGTGGCAATAGTTTTAACTATTTCCCAATGGCCAATTCGAGGCTCAAAATCCTATAAATATCATTGTAATAGAGGAACAAAGGGTTGGAAAATAATTTGTCTAAGGCCTGGTGGGCGAGCTCGGTTTTGAGACTTTTATATTAATACAATGTGTAGCGCCTATGGTAGAACGTTCTGCAGAGATTCATGTGTTGCTTTACTTGTGGTCAGTTTTTTCTTCCTTCTCTATGTGCTCATACTTCTTGTTATACATTTACATTATGTTTCCACTTTCATATCTGAGATCAGTGTATAATAGCTTAGAATTCTTGGAAACAAGCTCTGGTTATTATCTCAGGTATTCACTCAATATTGCTACTAATGTTGATATCGAATTCATCTTTGTTGGATGCTCGTATCAATGGTCTATTCTTACTTTCTTCTTTTACCGCCATAAAATAGCATTATGACGGCAAGAGGGTGGCTACCTTGCCTCTGTGTATGATTTGAATGTATATCTTGAGTGATAAGAGAGGCTGTATGTTCATGCTTGTTTTACTTTCAATCTTCTATGAAATATTAAGAGATATCCCTCTTTGACTGTGTTGGGTTAGTAGAACAAGTCTAAAGTGGTTCTATTGTTACCCCAGTTTTCCCTCTCCCACAACCTAAGGGGCCATTTTGGGTGCCAACAAATTGGGGTTGTTGCCAGGGATCAATTGTCATATCATCCCTGGGAGAACAACAAAGTTTCAGACTTGATTGTTGATGGTGAACAACAATCAAACATTGAGAAGGTTGTGTACCATTCACCTAGCGACTCCACTCATGATTCAATTCAATTTGCAAACTCCACTGGAGAACAAGCTCAACTGCCTTAGACATGGAAGAATCAAGGTCCAGGTATCAAAGTATCAATCTCTTCAAAGAGATCTTGTTCTTCTGTATTGGTATCCTTCTGCCTTTATGTATATATATAAAAAAATTCTCGTCTCAACGAAGAGCTCTAGATCATGAGAGAGCCTCTTTTGTATATCCTTCACTAGATTTTGAAAATGTACATCCTCCTTCCACCCCTAGAGCTTATCCCATCCTTTCTTCTGAACCATGTAAGATCCATAACCAGCCTTGCAAATCCCATGAGAGTGAGGCTGATGATATTCTCCCTGTACATACTTTGTTTCCTTCCAAACCTAAGTAGAGATATAGCCCTTTTAGGCTGCCCCCTGTTCTTCATGATTTCCATCCCAAGTACCATAAATACCTTCATGTTTTTGATGGAGGATCTGAAAGTCTTATTGTTGAGAACCACCTTCAAGGTTTCGAACATTTCCTGGACCATTTTGAAATAGGACATGATGATGTTTGTATGAGTGAGTTTTCCCAATCCCTCCAAGGAGATGTGAAAAAATGGTTTAAGCATCTGCATCCTGAGTCTATTGATACCAGGGAAGAGTTGTCTGATGTCGTTTGGGGGTTTTGGGGTAAGAGGAGGTCATGGTACCTAGTTCTTTAAGAATTTTACTCCATGAGAAGGAAAGAGGATGAAAACATGTCCAACTTTAACAGGAGGTTTGAAAGCTTCTATTATAACCTGCCAAAAGACATTCAGCCCCTAGAGAATGCTGCTAAATTACATTATGCATCTATCTTTCCTCCGGATTTAGCTCTTCATCTTTTGGAGAGAATGTCTTCCAATTTGCACCATATGTTCATTGATGCATTGGAGGTTGAAGACAATCTTAGGATGTCTGGAAATTTACCAAACCAAGATAATGATGAAAGGATTGAAGAAGAACTAATATTCGAAGAGAGACATGAACAAGGGGAACTTGCCTTACATTCCAATCTTTCCAATGGTGAGCAGAGAGGTGATCGACCCAGTGAGGTGCCAGGAGAAGGTTATTCTGACTTGTTTTATGTAAATTGCAATCATCTTGCTGAAGTTTATGTTAGTGATGATTTTAATGGATATTTCAGCCCACCTAAGTATGATGAATATGAAGAAGATTGCTTGGAAAGCGTCATAAGATTTTTTGAAATGGATGATAAAGGGGAAAAACAAGCATACAATCAGTCCCAACACTTAGAAGAAGCAGAGGTTTGCAATAGGGAACAAAAGTACCAAACGTAAATCGGGTTTTTCTTTCACATTCAGAATTTTCTTGCCAAGAAGAGTTTGTTCCACTTGATTTCATTGAAGAAGCCAATGATATTTCTACTGCCTTTGATGAAGAAGATAAAATTCCAAAATTTGAAAGTTTGAATGAAAGTATTGATGTCTCACCTATAAACTACCCGGAGAACTCCCTTAAAGATCCTTTTAGGAAATCACTAGATGGTGTGCAAGAGAGTTTGTTGTTGAGGCAGCCCTGTCTTAGCAAACAAGTAACAGATTTTTCTGATGGTTTTCATGTTTTTTATGATCCGGTGGCTGATTATATGAAGGAATTTTGCAGCAGTAAAGATTGGTTATATCTTTGCCTCAAATGTCAAAACCTATACCATAGATTTCTCACACTAGCCTCTTGTGTTCTGATTTCGATTAAGCATGATAAAAAAAAATTGCTATTTGACCAAATGTTGGATTGGCTTCATTGGCACTTTTTCATTACTTGATTAAGCAGTAATCTTCGAGCAATGCGGAGTGAGTTGTATATAAATAAGCTTGGAATGGTAAGCATCTATTTCAGAAATTTCCAATTTGTTTTCAGAATGTACAGTTCCAGTTTCAGATTTTGGATTCAAGAAGTTTTTAGTTTGTAGTATGACAGAGCATTTTTCGGTTTGGGTAGAAATTGCCACAGGATACCCCTCACAGCAAATTTCCCCATATGTTTTCCATGATCGCTTTCAGGAAAACCCTCCAAGTATTCTACCCCAAGAAAGGTGGTCTACAAGGAATATTTTCCTGCATGGGCAGCCCAATGGATCAGGAACTCAGTCTATGAGGTTCTTTGCTACCTCACGGGGAGGATAGCATCACTAGTTGGAGCCAGTTGTTAGCACCTAGTTTTTCTACATAAGTAGCAAGGCATGGCTAATAAAAATCTTGAAAATCCCTTGGAGCAATCCTGAAATTCCCTCGTCTTTCATAGTTAGGTGCTAAAGGCATGAGAAATATTGAATTGGAGGTGTTAAACATAAGAAAGCTTGAGGAAACTTAAAACTTAAGTGTTAAAATGCAAAAATGCGATCAAATTGAGCAAAAGGAGGTATAAAGGACTATGGTCCGAGAGAAAAAATCAAAATTGTTAAGGGCTGTGCCAGTTCCACTATCGATTATGTGTGCGGGGAGATCAACAGTTGTCGTTGATTGTCACATGGCCAAGTTGCGTAGGGAATAGGGGTGCGGGTGGTTTCAATGGGGAAAACCAGAGGCTACGTGTCGCATACAGGGAGTATCGCAAGTTAGAAAGGTGGTATGCAAAAGCAGCTCATAGGGATGCGATACCGCCAAAGCAGAAAGGAAGGTCGCTGACTAGGTGGATCACTAACATGGCCAATGGATATTGTATGGTTAAAGGTTGGATTTTAGAAAGGTGTAAGTGCAATGTGACAAAAGAACGTTTCAGAGTGATTATCCTATGATAGATCGATGGTTCACGAGGATAGTCACACAAGGGAGATGCACGACGGTTAGAGTATGTTGTGGCCGTGATGAGTGAGACCAATGGACAGGTGTCAATGCGAGGCTTGGTAGCAAGGAGAGAAAGTGGTATTTAAAACCACTTAGGAGTTTCATGACACCACTTTGTGAGACAGATGGTGTTGAAATGAACGACGAAGATCATGACATAGAAGATGATCCGATGGCAGATGGAGAAAGGTGACAAATCAAATAAAAGAGCATCATATCTAATGGTATAAATCACAGCACATGAGATCAGCGGCCAGGAAGAGTGTAAACCCAGAAAGATGCTAGAGCGATAAGGAAAAAAGGGTTATATATATGAGAGTCGGTATGTGAAGTTGACATTTCTGTTTTGAAGCTATCAGAGTTAGAGGCTCCCAGGCGTGTGAAAGATGAAGAAAACGACAGGAGGAGTCTTTCTCAGAGCTTTCCAATGATAGGTAGGGCCTTATAACCACCACTATTATCAAATCTAAGTCTATTTACAATGAGAAATGAATGAAGAACCAGTTTTTGGAAGGGTTAGGGTTAAAATCGCTCAGGAAGGTAGGGTCCCGAGGTGTTTGATGTTGAATTTTGGCTGTCTATACTTGAAATTAAGAGAAGAATGAGGGTTTAGACATGCATGGAGGGTTTTAGTCTCCTTTTTCCCTTTGTTGCATTGACCAAAGCATGTTTTTCCCCAAGCTTGATGGTTTTTTGCGGGGAGTCCATTATCACTGCATATGGGTGGTTTTCCCCCTGGGAACCGCCAAATGTTTTCGGCCGCTTGTATTAAACCTTAGACAGAAGGTAGAAGACCTAGAAGCTAAAGGGAAGACTAAAAGGTTCCAGATTCAAATTAGTAGATGCGATTGGATGTTGCAAAGTCAGAGGCACTATAAGTGTTGGCATGGTGTTAGCAGACATGCAAGTTATAGTTTGGTCGATGATGGAGGATGCGGATAGACGTCTTAAATACATCTCTACTGCTACCAAAATGATTACAGATAAGACAGGGGCCACATCAGCGCCGTCGTATACTTTTCTACTAGCCAAAAATCATGGTTAAGCATGTTTCACGTCAGCTCAAGATTTGGACATCATTTTCACTCGATTGAGAGATTCATCCAGGTCATCATGGCAAGGGTGATTGCACGTAACTACCATCATTGTCACGATCGTTATAAACATGGCCCCTGCATCCCCTATTCGAAATTGGTATATGGGAAAGGTGTTGCACTTGGAAGTCTAGACATCTTTTAGTTAGAGTTTGATCATGGAGAAGGAGCAGGGATACGAAGTGGTATTTATGCCTGAGTAGGTGTGGTCTGAGGTGGAGGAGGAACACGCTCCTTCGTCTCCTGTGGTATTCAACCACGTGGAAACTAGCACCACCAGCGAATATGAAGAGCCCGAGGAACGATAAGTGTGAAGAAGGGTTTGACGTCGAAAGGATAAAGAGACCCTTGAAGATAAGCGAGACATCCACCAGGACATGAATATTCTCAAGGATTTCATAATCTCCACTGCGGACACGACACCTCCCCCTCCAGCAGAGGAATCGCAGGTGGATAGCTCTTTGAAAATAGAGAATTTATTTAATCCGTAGGGCCAATTAAAGACTTGGGAGTAAGGTGTTGATGTATATGTAACTTCAGAATGTATTTCATTTGTATATTTTATATATATTTATTGTACCCTTATAAGAGATGTGTTATTCCTCTATAAGGAAGTGTCGCAAGTGTGTGTACTTGCCGATGGGTTATTAGATCACCATTTGGGGTCGGCCCGGAATTATATATAATATAATGTGGATGTATCTAAGTAGACAAGTCGGCCCCAGTAGGTCACTGGGAAAAAAGGTGAGTATAAATAGAGATAGGAGATCTCTATTTTACTCACTCGGAAAAGTAACTATCTCTCACTCTGAAAAGTGGCGCACTAGTGAGGAGGAGGAGGATCGTCTGCTAGGAGACTATCTCAGTGTTGTTTGGTTGTATTTTGGTTGAGCCATTGCTCTCTCTATCTCTGAGGAAGTTTGTGGGGTTTTTCACCTTAGGGTTTTCCCCATGGAAACTCTATGTCTCTTGTCTCTATGCTTTTGATTCTTGTGATGCTTGTCATATTATGATTGTCATGCATTGATATACTGTAGATGTTATTCTCTCAGCAAAGATCCTATAGTATTGTGATTTAATACTAAAATTTAACATAAGGTGGCGTTCCACTCACCGGATTCCTATTTCCCATCTTAATCAATCTGTTAGAGCTCGACACGTATGTAATATTCCCTAATTTTTAGGCTGCCAGGGTGGAAGCATAATTTTAACTGTTTCCTGATGGCCAATTCAAGGCTAAAAATCCTATAAATATCATTGTAATAGAGGAACAAAGGGTTGGAAAATCATTTGGCTAAGGCTAGGGGAGCGAGCCCGGTTTTGAGACTTTTATATTAATACAATGTGCAGTGCCTATGGAAGACCATTCTATAGAGACTCATGTGTTTCTTTACTTGTAGTTAGTTTTTTTTTCCTTCTATATGTGCTCATACTTCCCGTTATACATTTACATTATGTTTTCCCTTTCATATCTGAGATCCGTGTATAATAGCTTAGAATTCTTGGAAAAAAGATTTGGTTATTATCTCAGGTATTCACTCAATATTGCTACTAAATTTGATATCGAATTCATCTTTGTTGGATGTTCGTATCAATGGCCTGTTCTTACTTTCTTCTTTTACCACCAGAAAATAGCATTACAATGGCAAGAGGGTGGCTACCTTGCCTCTATTTCAATAGTCCACACTACGGAACTGTTATCCGATTTAGGTGTAACGCCTTGACTCCATCGCCCAATGTTTTTTTCCTTATGATTATCCCGCCAACACTTTTACACAATTTGTCCTATCAGAAATCTTACCTTCTATGTATGATTTGAATGTATATCTTGAGTGATATGAGAGGTTGTATGTTCATGCTTGTTTTACTTTCAGTCTTCTATGAAATATTAAGAGAGATCCCTCTCTGACTGTGTTGGGTCAGTAGCACAAGTATAAAGTGGTTTTGCTGTTACCCTAGTTTCCCCTCTCCCACAACCTAGGGGGTCATTTTGGGTGCCAACAAATTGGTGTCGTTGCTAGGGAACAATTGTCTTATCATCCCTGGGAGAACGACAAAGTTTCTTACTTTCTTGTTGATGGTGAGCAGCAGTCAGACATTGAGAAGGTTATGTACCATTCACCTAGTGACTCCACTCATGATTCAGTTCAATTTGTAGACTCCACTAGAGAACAAGCTCAACTGCCTTAGACATGGACGAATCAAGGTCTAGGTATCAAAGTATCAATCTCTTCAAAGAGATCTTGTTCTTCTGTTTTGGTCTCTTTTTGGCTTTATGTATATATATCAAAAAATTCCTGTCTGAATGAAGAGCTCTAGATCATGAGAGAGCCTCTTTTGTATATCCTTCACTAGGTTTTGAAAATGTACATCCACCTTCCACCCCTAGAGTTGATCCCATCCTTTCTTCTGAACCATGTAAGATCCATAACCAGCCTTGCAAATCCCATGAGAGTGAGGTTGATGATATTCTCCTTGTACATACTTCTTTGCCTTCCAAACCTCAGCAGAGATATAGCCCTTTTAGGCTGCCCCTTGTTCTTCATGATTTCCCTCCCAAGTACCATAAATACCTTCCTATTTTTTATGGAGGATCTGAAAGTCTTACTATTGAGAAGCACCTTCAAGGTTTTGAACATTTCCTGGACCTTTTTGAAATAGGACATGATGATTTTTGTATGAGGGCCTTTTCCCAATCCCTCCAAGGAGATGTGAAAAAATGGTTTAAGCATCTGCATCCTGAGTCTATTGATACCTGGGAAGAGTTTTCTGATGTCTTTTGGGGTTTTGGGGGTAATAGGAGGTCATGGGACCTAGTTCTTTCATAATTTTACTCCATGAGAAGGCAAGAGGATGAAAACATTTCCAACTTTAATAGGAGGCTTACAAGCTTCTATTATAACATGCCAAAGGAAATTCAACCCCTAGAGAATGCTTCTAAATTACATTATGCATCTAAATTTCCTCTAGATTTAGCTCTTCATCTTTTGAAGAGAAGGTCTTCCAATTTGCACCATATGTTCATTTATGCATTGGAGGTTGAAGACAATCTTAGGATGTCTTGAAAGTTATCAAACCAAGATAATGATGAAAGGATTGAAGAAGAAATAAGATTCGAAGAGAGACATGAACAAGGGTAACTTGCCTTACATTCCAATCTTTCCCATGGTGAGCAGAGAGGTGATCGACCCAGTGAGGTGCCAGGAGAAGGTAATTCTGACTTGTTTTATGTAAATTGCAATCAGCCCACTGAAGTTTCTATTAGTGATGATTTTAATGGATATTTCATCCCACCTAATTATGATGAATATGAAGAAGACTACTTGGAAAGCGTCATAAGATTTTTTGAAATGGATGATAAAGGGGGAAAACAAGCGTTCAATTAGTCCCAACACTTAAAAGAAGCAGAGGTTTGCAATAGGGAAGAAAAGGACCAAACGTAAATCGGGTTTTTCTTTCACATTCAGAATTTTCATGCCAAGAAGAGTTTGTTCCACTTGATTTCATTGAACAAGCCAGTGATATTACTGTTTCGTTTGATGAAGAAGATAAAATTCCAAATTCTGAAAGTTTGAATGAAAGTATTGATGTCTCACCTGTAAACTACTCGGAGAACTCCCTTCAAGATCCTTTTAGGAAATCGCTGGACGGTTTGCAAGAGAGTTTTTTGTTGAGGCAGCCTTGTCGTAGCAAACAAGTAACAGAGTTTTCTGAAGGTTGTCATGGTTTTTATGATCCATTGGCTGATTATATGAAGGAAGTTTGTAGTAGTAAAGATTGGTTATATCTTGGCCTCAAATGTCAAAACCTCTACCATACATTTCTCCCACTAGCCTCTTGTGTTCTGATTTCGATTAAGCATGATAAGAAAAAAATTCTATTTGACCAGCTACTAGATTGGCTTCATTGGCACTTTTTCATTACTTGATGAAGCAATAATATTCAAGCAAGACAGAGTGAGTTGTATATAAATAAGCTTGGCATGGAAAGCATCTATTTCAGCAATTTCTAGTTTGTTTTCAGAACGTACAGTTCCAGTTTTGGATTTTGGCTTCAAGAAGTTTTTAGTTTGCAGTATGACAGAGCATTTTTGCAGTTTGGGTAGAAGTTTCCATAGGATACCCCTCACAGCAAATTTCCCCATATGTTTTCCATGAATTATTTCAGGAAAACCCTCCAAGTATTCTACCCCAAGAAAGGTGGTCTACAAGGAATATTTTCCTGCATGGGCATCCCAATGGATCAGGCACTCGATATACGAGGTTCTTTGCTACCTCACAGGAAGAATATCATCCCCAGTTGGAGCCAATTGTTAGTACCTAGTTTTTCTGCATAAGTAGCAAGTCATGGTGGATAAAAATATTGAAAAACCCCTGGAGGAAGCCTGAATTTCCCTCGTCTTTCATAGTTAGGTGCTAAAGGCATGAGAAATATTGAATTGGAGGTGTTAAACATAAGAAAGCTTGAGGAAAATTCAAGCTTAAGTGTTAAAATACAAAAATGCAACCAAAATGAGAAAAAGGAGGTATAAAGGACTATAGTCCGAGAGAAAAAATCAAAATTATTAAGGGCCGTGCCAATTCCATCGTCAATTATGCACTCAAGGAGATCAACGACTGTCGTTGATTGTTGCATGGCCAAGTTGCATGGGGAATAGGGGTGCGGGTGGTTGCGATGGGGAAAACCGGAGGCTACGTGTCACATACAGGGAGTATCGCAAGTTAGAAAGGTGGCATGCAAAAGCAGCTCGTAGGGATGTGATATCGCGAAAGCAGAAGTGAAGGTCGCTGACCAGGTGGATCAATGACATGGCCAATGGTGATTGTATGGTTAAAGGTCAGAGTTCGGAAATGTGTAAGTGCAATGTGACAAAAGAACGTTTCAGATTGATTGTCCTCTGATAGATCGATGGTTCATGAGGACCATCGGACAAGGGAGATGCACGACGGTTAGAGGAGGTGGTGGCGCGATGAATGAGATCACTGGACAGGTGTCAACGCCAGGCTTGGTATAAAGGAGAGAAAGTGGTATTTGAAACCACTTTGGAGGTTCGTGACACCACTTTGTGAGATAGATGGTGTTGAAATGAACGAAGAAGATCAGGACGTAGAGGATGATCCGATGGTGGATGGAGAAAGGTGACAAATCAATTAAAAGAGCATAAGATCTAACGGTTTAAATCATGGCACGTTAGATCAGCGGCCAAGAAGAGTATAAACCTAGAAAGATGCTAGAGGGATAAGGGAAAAAGGGTTATATATATGAGAGTCGGTATGTGAAGTTGACATTTTTGTTTGGAAGCTGTTGGAGTTAGAGGCTCCCAGGCATGTGGAATATGAAGAAAATGAAAGGAGGAGTCTTTCTAAGAGCTTTTCAATGATAGGTAGGGCCTTATAACCACCACTATTATCAAATCTATGTCTATTTACAATGAGAAATGAATGAAGAACCATTTTTTTGAAGGGTTAGGGTTAAAATTGCCCGAGAAGGTGGGGTCCTGAGGCGTTTGATGCTAAGTTTCGACTGTCTATACCTAAAATTAAGAGAATAATGAGGGTTTATATGTGCATGGAGGGTTTCAGTCTCCTTTTTCCCTTTGTTGCATTGACCAAAGCATGTTTTTCCCCGAGTCCGAGGGTTTTTTCCGGGGAGTCCGTTATCACTACATATGGGCGGTTTTCCCCCTGGGAATCTCCAAACCGTTTCGACTTCCTGTATTAAACCTGAGACAGAAGGTAGAAGACCTAGAATCTAAAGGGAAAACTAAAAGGTTCTAGATGCCAATTAGTAGATGCGATTGGATGTTGCAAAGTCGGAGGCACTATAAGTGTTGGCATGGTGTTAGTAGACATGCAAGTTATATTTTGGTCGACAACAGAGGATGCAGATAGATGGATTAAATACATCTCTACTGCCACCAAAATGATTGCAGATAGGACAGGGGCCACATCAGCGTTGTCGTATAATTTTCTACCTAGCCGAAAATCCTGGTTAAGCATGTTTCACGTCAGCTCAAGATTTGGACATCATTTTCACTTGATTGAGATATTCATCCAGGTCATCATGGCAAGGGCGATCGCACGTAACTGTCGTCATTGTCACGATCATTAAATACATGGCCCCTGCATCTCCTTATCGAAATCGGTATATGGGAAAGGTAGTGCACCTGGAAGTCTAGGTATCTTTTAGTTAGAGTTTGATCATGGAGAAGGAACAAGGATCCGAAGTGGTATTTATGCCCGAGCAGGCGTGCTCTGAGGTGGATGAGGAACACGCTCCTTCGTCTCCTGTGGTATTCGACCACGTGGAAACTAGAACCACCAGCAAAGATGAAGAGCTCGAGGAACGACAGGTGTGCAGAAGGGTTTGACGTCGGAAGGAGAAAGAGACCCTTGAAGATAAGCGAGACATCCACCAGGACATGAATATTCTCAAGGATTTTGTAATCTCCACTGAGGACATGACACCTCCCCCTCTAGAAGAGGAATCGTAGGTGAACAACTCTTTGAAAATAGAGAATTTATTTAATCCGTAGGGCCAATTAAAGATTCAGGAGTAAGGTGGAATTTCACTCACCGTATTCATGTTTCCCATCTTAATCAATCTGTTTGAGCTCGACATGTATGTAATATTCCCCAATTTTTAGGCTATCAAGGTGGTAGCATAGTTTTAACTGTTTCCTGATGGCCAATTCGAGGCTAAAAAGCCTATAAATATCATTGTAATAGAGGAACAAAGGGTTGGAAAATCATTTGGATAAGGCCCCGGGGGCGAGCCCGGTTTTGAGACTTTTATATTATTACAATGTGCAACACCTATGGAAGACCATTCTGCAGAGATTCATGTGTTACTTTACTTGTAGTCAGTTTTTTCTTCCCTCTCTATGTGCTCGTACTTCTCGTTATACATTTACATTATGTTTTCCCTTTCATATCTGAGATCAATATATAATAGCTAAGAATTCTTGGAAACAAGCTATGGTTATTATCTTAGGTATTCACTCAAATATTGCTACTAAATTTGATATCGAATTCATCTTTGTTGGATGCTCGTACCAATGGTGTATTCTTACTTTCTTCTTTTACCACCAGAAAATAGCATTAAGACGGTAAGAGGGTGGCTACCTTGCCTCTGTTTTAATAGTCCGCACTACGACACTGTTATCCAATTTAGGTGTAATGCCTTGACTCCATCGCCCAATGTTTTTCCCTTATGATTATCCCACCAACACTTTTACACAATTTGTCCTATCAGAAATCTAACCTTCTGTGTATGACTTGAATGTATATCTTGAGTGATAAGAGAGGTTCTATGTTCATGCTTGTTTTACTTTCAGTCTTCCGTGAAATATTAAGAGAGATCCCTTTCTGAGTGTGCTGGGTCAGAAGCACAATTTTAAAGTGGTTATGTTGTTACCCTAGTTTTCCCTCTCCACAACCTAGAGGGTCATTTTGGGTGCTAACACATCTCTTTTTCCTTTTTCTTTTACACTTTGTTCCAAACCTTGAATTTGTTCAATGAAATAGCTCGGTAGGTGGAGTCTTTCTCAAGTCTTGTTGATTTGATTGTTTTAAGCCATTAGGTTGTTTTTCCTTACTCACACTTTGCGTTAGGTCTTACTTGCTCATTTACAACTTCTTTTTCTTTTGCAAATATTAGAAAAGACAAAAATTTGAAATCGGTAGCTTAGTAGTAAGATTTATCATCTTTTTCGAAGTAGCATAGATCGTTTGATTTGAAAAACTAAAAGAAAATTACAAAAAAATTATTTAGGATTGCCTAGTTTCATTTTTTCAAATATAAATGAAAAAGAAAAGAGTCTTTTGAGAAGTTTCATGCATTATTTCTATACACACTTTGCTTCCTGTCGAAATCATTCGACACACTTCACTACCCTTATTGAGTAAAAGTAGCCCTTAAAAAGAAATCTTAATAAAATTTACTAGCAACTTTTTCTTTTAGGTATACACATCATCAACTAGCTTAGGCTAGGGTTTCGGGTTTAAATCACCTTAAACTACCCTAAATCGGCTTCATTACTCAACAATCGTAGTAATATTATCTCTTATGTAAATCCACTTCTATTAAAATATCCTAGGAACGCTCTACTCAAACCAGAGTTAAGCACCAGGCCATGTGATCCGGATTTATGTGGGAACGAAACAAAAGATAGCATATACAGAATCATATACAGAGATATATTGCAAATAACACAGTGATACAGTAAACACATATTCTATTAAATAGCGGAAATAGAACAGATTGTAAAATACAATAGCTAGAATGGTGGTAGCTATCTCTGAGAAGAGATGTGGCCGCTATGCTCATTTGTGCCAAGATGAATACAAAGAGAGGCTGAAAGGGCCTATTTATCATAAGCATGAGGGAAAGAATCCCAATCATCCAAAAACCTAACCCTAGAAGATGAACTGTCATAAAGTTTGCGGCCCCAAGGTGGTTAGTTGAACAGTCAACTTCCCGGGGTCCTAACTTTTGCATACGATCTCCGTTTAGGGCGCTCGGTAGCCCGTTGGAAAGGTCTAACCGAGATTTACAACTTTTAATTGGGCCCAAATGCATGTCGTTGGCAACCATTTGGTCCCCCAAATCGCCAAAAAATGTCGTTTAGGGCCTCAAAATGGCTACGAAAGTTCAGGACCCGAAAAACTGCTAAAAATAGTAATCTACCAAAATTGCCAGAAGACTGTTTTGAGCCAGTTGGAAGAGGTGGGCCGCCACCGATATCCACTTGGATCACCATGGGAAATTGGAACTATTGAGGATACCTCCTCACTTTCCTCTCAACCATAAACCAGAGCTGATTTGCGTACGAGGGTACACTAGTACTTTTAAGTGCTTTTGGATTTTGGGATTGGCTACCCTACCCATGCGTTTTGGCTAGGGTGATGACTATTTCCCCAATTTTTTTCGTATTGGTGGTATCCTTAGTATCATAACCCTAGGTCTCTACATAGGTAGAGTGGAAGGATATTCCCACTTCACCTCGGACAGACATGGAAGGTAACCCTTTGGCAGTAATCCTGGGAGGGAAGTTTGGTGATTCAAATGCTTGCACCCATAGGAACTCCATTGGACGTCGCGTAACTGACCGTCAATACTCTATTAGTTTGTTATGGGCCCTCATTGTTATAGGTCAAATTTGCACCTCTCCGTCCGTGATCACCCTGACCTATTGATCACACAAAAGGACAACTTGGATGGAGGAGCATGTTGACCTTGGATAAGATGACAACTCATTCCATTTCCTGAAAATACTGGAAAACCACAAAAAAATATCATCTTGAGATATGAGCGCTACTATACTCAAAGATACTAGCGCCCATACGCTACTCCACTGTATAATAGTAGCGCCCATATCCAAGTATACGCGACTCCAGTGCAGCAAAGTAGCGCCCGACATTTAAAATCAATTGAGCGCTAGTTGTTAAAGACTAGGGTAGCGCTCTATACGCTACTCCACTGAAGAAGAGTCACGTACATCTTAAAAGATGATTAAAAATAATATTAATTCATTGAGGAGGATTAGTTGATGGCAGTTTCTTAACTCCCCCAACTTCCTCCATAACTACATCTCGACATGAATTGCTTCTTTGAACTTATAAATACCAAGAAGATTAAAGGAGCAAGGTTACAAATGATTGCTAGAAAATCTAGAGGATGAGTTAATGGAGAAACTTTAGGACATTGGAGAAGTTGTTACAGAAGACATTCAAACCAGAGCAGAGCCAGAGCCCAGAATCTAGTTGCAGGAGCCTGCTTCATTATCAGGTATATTTGTACTGCATTCTAATTTTGACAAATAAAGGTTGAAGTGTTTCCTTGTTCCAATCTGAATGTGTTATGAAATGGCATTTTAAGTTGGATTTATTTTGGTCAATGCTGAATATTAAACATAGTTTTTGTTTATTTCATGCTTTATATGTTGCCCAAAATGTTTGAGGAAGGTATTGTTGTTGCAGGTTTGCTGAAGGAAAAGTAGATTTGGAAACTGGACACGGGACCGAGTCAAGGCTAGGATCAGACTCCGGTAAAAAGGTGTGTTCTCTAAATCTACAATCTATTTCTTTTGTAAATGCCTCTGTAATAACATTAATGCACTTACCTGTCACCCCAACCAAGTTGATAGTTTAGTTTCCTGACTATAGGGTAGAAATATCCGCCAACAGACTGGCGACTCCGCTAGGGATATAGAGTTTTTGGCTTTAGGAAACCTTGTTTTTGGGTGTCTTCTCAGTTTATTTTGATTTCTTCGATGTGTTAAGAACCTTTTTAGGTATCCCTTGTCTTTGTCTTGCCTGCTTTCATCAGTTTTTATACCTTCCAAAGTCAGTTTCCAAGCCTTTGAAATATGAGCGCTACTCTGATAGATGTACAGTAGCGCCTATACGCTACTGTTCTGTATATACAGTAGCGCCCGTTTTGGCATGGGCGTGAGTTGCTCTACTACACAGTAGAGTACATTTCCTGAAGCAGTCATTTTTTTTGATTCGCTTGTTTTTTTTTAGCCCTGTGGTGATTTGCTGACTATGCTGTAGGATCCCTTTGATGATTGCATAAGATTTTTAATTGTTGTTCAAGTCATAGAACCTCTCCTTAAAGTTTTTCCATCTTTTAAACCATTTGTCGACCTTTGGAATTTTTTGAGACCTTTTATTGACTTTTTGGAAGACTTGGTGGTGTTTGGTGACGAACACTTTCACTTTTTTCAGACCCCGACTGCTTTTTTCCCGTTTACAAACCTGTACACTCCTGTGTCTGTTGTTTGTGGTGAAGTTGTCTGCTCTCTTCTACCCCCGTCCTTTGTTTAAGGTTTGGTCTTTGGTAGAGCTTCTAGGGTGTCTTCTTTTTGGTCAAGTTTCATTTCTTCCAGGACTTCTTGTCTTCTGTTGGTCACAAGTGCTTTTTAAACAGCTGTAGGCTAGTTTCACCTCTCAGTTTCTTCGTGTTAGTAGGGCAGCCTGTGTTGATGTATATGTAACTTCGGAATGTATTCCATATATGTTGTATGTACTCCTATAGAGATGGTATTATTCCTCTATACGGAAGTGTCGTCATTTATATTGTAAGTGTCGTAACTTATTCTTGATGGGTTATTAGACCACCTTATTTGGGGTCGGCCCTGTATAAGTCATGTGGGTCAAAGGGTTATTAGACCACCCTATTGGGGGTCGGCCATGTGGGTCAAAGGGTTATTAGACCACCCTATTGGGGGTCGGCCCACTCAGCATTATGTTATGTGGTTAAGTTCGAGCCTACATGAGTTAGGTAAAAAGGCAAGTCAAGTCAAGTATAAATAGAGTGCAGGAGGCACTCTATTTACTCACTCACTTCTCACACATGCACTCAAGGAGGAGTGGCGCACTTATGGAGGAGGAGGATCTGCTGCTAGGTTATGGCTATCTCTCTTGGTTGGTTGTATCATTGCTCTATCTATCTCTGAGGAAGTTATTGGGGTTTTTCACCTTTATGGTTTTCCCCAAGTAAATCTTTGTGTCTCTTGTGTGCTTGCATTATTGTCTCCATGATTGATATGCTGTAGATATGCTGTACATGTTGTTCTCTCAGTTAAGATCCTAGATCATATTGAAGTAAATTCAGAAAATTTAACAGCCTGCTTGTCTACTTGTACTTGGCTTTGTGGTCTTGCTAGAGTTAAACACTTTAGGTCAGTCCTTGGGTGTTCTCTCCTTTGTTTTCTCCCACTTGGTGTCCAAGGTTATAGGCTTTTTCTTAGTAAAAAACCTGTAGATCAAGTCTTTCTCGAGCTAGGGTTTCGACAGCTGTAGGCCTAAGAACGTTTAGCCATACTTACACACTCCGCATTTAAAGTTTTATTTGGCTTTCCATCTTTGCATAGTTCTTTTTCGGTTTTTGAAAAAGCAAAAAAAATTTGGTACTTTAAGTTAAATTAGAACTTGTCTTTGTCGTTACAAAATAGCTTAGTATATTTTGTATAATTTAAAAAGAAAACAAAAAATCTTTAAGAAAGTTTGCTTAGATTTTCAGTTTCAAAAAAAAGTAGATGAAAAAATGAAAAAAATTTGTTGTAGGAAAGATTGAATTATATTTGCATTTTTGTTTTCTTGTTATAACCACGCTCACACACTCACTATCCTTTTTGCGTAATAAAAGACCCTAAAATTTGTTAATAAAATGAACTAGAAATCTTTTCTTTTTAGGGTACACTACATTAACTAGTTTTGGTTAGGGTCTTGGGTTTAAATCACCTTAAACCACCCAAGATCACACATTGCGCAACAATCGTAGTGAGACTATCATAGGCAAACCCACCTCACTCAAAATTTTCCTGGGAGAATATGCAGTAGGTCATTGCGAGATCAGTTTGTGGGAATACTCCTCCTACTTGCTGTTCGAGCATACGCCAGGATCGGATTGCGTATTGGGGACTCTTTCGAGTTTCGGGCTTAGCTACCCTGCCCACGCTTTCTGATTCGACCGGTGACTGTTCCCCCAGGAATTTTTGGTGTTGTGGTATCCATAGTATCATACTTCTAGGTTCTTACACAGGTGACAACAGAGGGTATATCTGCTGTACCTAAGACAGACGTGGGAGGAAACCCCGTGCAGGTCTTTGGGAGGGCGGTTGGGTGATTCCAGCGCTTGCACCCTTAGTCATTGTATTGTGGACCCCGGGTAACTGTCTTTCTTCCTTCGTTGATCTGTTCTGGGCCCTAATCATCCCAGACTCTTCTCCGGAAGGCACCTTTGTTTGACTGGTTTGTATACTTAGGAATTTTTTTAGTTGGTGTGCTGTTTTCCCCCTAGTCATAGTGGCCACTAGGTTCTAGGCTGTTATTTTATATTTATAATCACAGAGAATCAACAACTCCATAGATCGAGAAGGATTCAGAACCTTCTACCTGTTAGAACAGAACCTATACAACCAGCTAGAAGACAGCGGGTAAACCCCGGTATTTCTTCATAAATTACCTCTGAAATAGAATTGCTTGAAGAAATACTTATAACAGAAAACCTTGAAATTGAGGTTCCTGAGGAACCCCCACCAGGTACCACAGATCAACAACATTTTAGTACTGTTGAGGTGGAAGATCTTACTTCCGCGGAGTATAGCACTCCTTTCAATCCTCCCTTAACTAATACTAGAATTCCGCTTCTGTCACCTGTTGGTTTCCAGCAGCCCCTTTTCAGTACAGATATTTTGTTTCCCGATCGTCTGATGTCTAACACAGGAGGTGAACCAGGGGGTCCCCAAACTCCCACTTTAGGTATGAATACCAGCACAGTTAACCCTTCTTTTACTGCTACATCTAGTCAGGCACAAACCACATCTGTGCCTACTCCATCTTTTAGTTTCAACACTAATACATTTGGAATGCCTAGTTTTACAACAATGGCATCTATTCCCACGTCTACTGTTGGACCTAGCAGTATGGCCAACTGTGCAACACCTTCTACTTCACAACTGTTATATCAGATCCCTAGTACTTGGGTTTCCACACCTGTGGTAGGACCAAGTGTTTCTGCAAACATGTCAGTCATGGGTACCATGACTGCACCGTCCACATCATCTTCTACTGGTTTCAACACCTTTGCAGGACCTAACTTGAATCAAGGTAACATACCTGCAAGTAACATCCCTTTTTCCTTATTTTCAGGGGGAGGGGGTAATATCTTTAACTAGCAATATGGCGAGGCTAACACTCATCCATAGTGGACGAACCCGCAAAGCACTAATCCACTCTCGTATGGGTGGGGAAATTTTAATAATTCTTTCTCACAACAACAACAACTGGCAGGGGGCAACCCCTACCAACAAATACCTGGGGGTAACCCCTACCAACAATTAACTGGGGGTAACCCCTATCAACAGTTGGTAGGTGGCAACTCCTATCAACACATGGCCGGGGGCAACCCTTATCACCAAATGGCTGGGGGCAACCCCTACCAACAATTCATGGGACAAACGATGGGTGTTTTCCCTTATCAAGCTTCATCTTACCGACCTCGTCTACCTTTTCTGGCAACTTTGAATTTGCCAGACCTTTCGAAACTGACAAATGATCCTGTGTGTCATAACGCCACATGGCCATCAGTTCCCACCAAATTACCTTCGGATATTCCCAAATTCGAAGGCAAAGCTGGTGAAGATCCTGGTGACCATGTCACTACCTTTCACTTGTGGTGTTCTTCAAATTCGTTGAACGAGGATTCCATCAGATTGAGATTGTTTCAAAGGACCTTGACTGGTCCCGTGGCCAAATGGTACATCGAGTTACCTACGGCTACTTTCTCTAGTTTTGGGGATCAAGCAACCGTCTTTTTGAACCATTTCTAGCTTCCTGTTCGGTATGATGCCGGAACAGAACTTTTGTCTACTTTTAGAAAAAACAAAGCCACTCACCTATCTGACCACATTCAGGAGTGGCGAAGACGGAAGAGGCTCATAAAGGCCAATATCCCTCCAGAGTTCCTGCTTGAGTGGTACTTGAAATCACTCCTTCCTTATATTTCTAAGGAAGTAGCGACATCTGGAGTTTCCAATGAAGAAGAAGCCATCTTAAGGACTCAACAGTTAGACCTTGTATACGCACAATCTGGTTTACTGTACGAGATTATACTGGACGCACCGAGATCAAACACTGATCTAAGTAGACCCAAACCTGGACCACATGATGACGGCATAGTGGGTTCAGTTAACTCTGCAGCCTTCGAAGCACTGACCAAACAGGTCCAAGCCTTAACCGTCAAACATTCGACTGCAGACATTGCTTCCGTCACAACCTCTCCTTCTACTTCTGAATCTGTTAATCAGGTTCAGAACAATCAAAAGGGCCCTCGACAGCCCAACAACAAAAAGAAGGGCAAGAAAGGAGAGGGGAACCAACAAAAGCCCAAAAAACATAATGCCAAAGAGGGCAACAAAGAAGAGAAGAAGGTTAGGTTCCCTTGTAAACTTTGCAAACAAAACCACCTTACTCATCAATGCCCTCTACTAGAAGAAGCCCAGAAGCTCTTAAGAGAGAAGAAGCCTGCTGTCTTGAAAGATCCATTTCCTAAAGGGCAAGGCTCAACTTCTGGAACCTCCAAAACTGGGGGCACTTCGCACGCTTCGGTTGATCAAACATTCATAAATATGGTCAAATCAGATGCACTTTTGCAAACCAGAGCTAAGAACTATACCCCGGAAACGCAGAGAAAGGATAAGGAGATTGCTGAATCCTCCACTCCACTCCACATACCTGTGGACCCAATGCCCAAGATTTCGAAAGGTGTCTTGAAGAGGGCATCGCACAATCCCAACACACGGGTTGCTTCCAACTACAATGTGGTTGAAGATCTAGCCCAAACCCCTTGTGCCATGTCTACTCTAGAAGTCTTGCAGAGTTGTCCATTGCAACGAAATGCACTTCTGGAAGCTATTGGGAGTATGGAGTCCTCCAACATGTCTGCGCGATTTGACATGACTGATGTCAAATACCGGTTTCCATATCACGTTTCCCTCCAGATTGAGGTCGTTCATGGTCCAATGACCATTAGACGAGCTGTAGTAGATGAGGGAGCGTCGACTTGCATAATGTCGATTTCCTATTGGAAAGCTCTAGGTTCTCCTGAGTTAGTCCCTTCCAACACAATGCTTACTGCATTTGATGGCAGAACTTTCCATCCACATGGATTTTTTCCATCATTTAATGTCACTTTGGCCGGTAAGACAGTTGTTGTTGAGATAGAAGTTCTGGACGCTCTGCTCGATTACAACATGTTATTGGGCAGGAGTTGGACTTATGCCATGCAAGCTATAGCATCGACAGTTTTTCGAGTGGTCATGTTCCCATTTGAAGGTAAGATCATTACAGTCGATCAACTTTCTTTCACTCAAGGAAAACACCAGACTTCTTCGGAAACTACGGTTCCTATGATTGATCAAACCACCCCAGTTAGCAAGAGTTTAGGAGCAGGACTTTTTGGATCACTGATTGGCACTTTTGACCTACCCGCTCCTACTTTATTTGTTGGTACTGAAGGATGTTCATTGTCTGAAACTCCTATGATTAGTTCAACAACTGATTCCGAGTTTCTCTCAGCTAATACAAACCCCTCCGTGCCTACCCCTGTTGTAGAAGTTACCCATTTGGAGTCTCATCAAACTACAACAGGACATATGTCGACTCAATTAGTGTCTGTCGAGTCAAATATAGATTGTGCCACTACTCAGACACCTAACCCGATTCATTCTCTCAACAGTTCAGGAATTACTTTACCTTCTGATGAGGAAATGTTAGAAGCCTTGAATGACCCAGACCATCCTCGTGAACATATAAATCGTGTGTCCTTCTTGTTTCCTTTTCTTCACTTATTAGAGAGAGGTGAATTTTGTTCACCACCGGATGAGAATACTGGTCTCACTCCTTCACAAGTTGCCATTGTTGAAGCAAATCGAGTACATACCTCATTAGTGAACATTTTTACTGGAGTTAACGGAAACATTTTCTTTGAAACGGGATGTTATCTCGATGAAATAATCCTGTATACCAACCTTTTCCGTGAGTTCCATAACACCTTTGCCCGGCCTCCTGAGGAAGATCCAGGCATTGACCCTACCTGAAGAAGTACTATGCTTAGGCTGAAATACTTTTTCTTGTAACATAGCTATATATTTTTGTATAGTTAGTTTTGTTATGCTCGTTAGATGATCTTATGTGTGTTTCTTGTTTCGTGTACCAGATGTCAACCGCACATTTCCTAGGATTTGCTGATGGCACCAGTCGCCACACCTGTCAGTTGGCTGCGGCAGCTTGGGTCATTTATTCACCCGCTGACCAACTTGTCTCTTCGGGGGGGGGTTTGTTTGGGACCTACCACGAACAATGTGGCTGAATACAGTGCAGTTATAGAACTTCTCCGAGATGCCCTCAGTCATGGCATTTCATACCTGGAGGTAATGCTTGAATCACAACTAATTGTATTTCAGTTAACAGGTGTCTATCGGATCAGAGATCCAGGATTGCTACGTCAGTTTCTACGAGTTAGATTATTGGAAAGACAATTTCATTCTATCAGATATGAACACATTCCAAGAAGTTTAAACACTTTAGCTGATTCATTAGCAAATTATGTGTTAGATTGGCATTTGCATCATACATTGTAAACAACATTCCACACATAAAATTTAAACGCATACACATGTAAATAACCGATACTGTATATATAACTGGTACCGTATCAAAAAATATGAGTTTTGAGTCATGAGTCTCTCAAGTCAAGTCATAAAAGTACAAAAGCTGGGCATGGTAGCCTCAAAAATATATACATATAATGTTTTTCTTCTCCTATGGAGAAGGAGGAACCTCCTCATCATCTACCGCATTGCGGTAGCATATCACTAGTCTAGCAACCCTCCGCAGCAATCTAAGCCATGCTGGGGGCACCCCAACAACATCTTCCTGCATGTCAACTGGTATCTGGTCCATGCGGCATGCAGGAATCTCATGAGTCAACCGAATCATTTTTCTCTCCAGGGTTCCCAACATAGCTTCGGCTGCAGTGATATCAGCTGGCCTCACATAGATGGTAGGATGGCCCTCGGGACGAACAGGTCCAACATCTGCATTTGAAACTTGATTAGAACTCCAAACTCATTCATAAAAATCAAATACTTGAAAAGTTTGAAAAAATTAAATAATTTCTCAAAAGTAAACATACCAATATCTCCCCAGGCTCCACCTGGCGGAAGCGCCAGCTCTGGATCGTGACGGAAATCCAATCCAGCATAGGGAAACTGCTCAAAAGCGGGAACCTGCCTCTCCCACCACCCCCAGAAGTCATCAGTGTGGTAACAATAGTGACTCTCCCCACCACCCTGGCGGAGAAAAATGTCACCCCAACGTCCTAGTCTAGGCTCACGGGGGTTAACCTGTGGTAGAGGCATCCCCAAGATAATAGCAGGCATCCTCTCGAAGAAGAAAGTACACAAGATACTCCCGTACCCAAAATTCTTCATTGTGTCAGATCTGCAACTTGTCAATTGATACTTCATGTTTGCCAACAAGCTAGTACTCCAATCATAAACAAGGTTGTGCAAGCACTATACACCAATATGCATCAAATGCCTAGAAGCTAAGTGTTGTGATGCACTACCGGATACCCGGTTGATCATGCTCACTATCACTTTCAGTGGGAGACCATCAATAGTTGAAATCAGGATTTGGCTTCCCGATTTTTCTGCTCCGACAACACAGTATGTATTTACATATTCTTGCACTGATCGTGCACCCAAACGAGATGTCCCTTTTAGATTGATTACGTCTCCTCTCCTTGAGAGACCGGTAATAAAGTATATATCCTCAACGGTAAGCTCAAGAGTTTGCCCCCGGATGATGAAGGTATTAGTATCGACATCCCAATACTGAATCAATCTCCGAAACAGCTTGTTTAGTGCCCGCATGTTTACGATTCGATAAAATTTCAACAAACCGCATCTACGGAGCGCATGGAGGGTAGCCGGGTCTTGCATGGCTAGTCTATCCATGTCTTCATGCTCCCTTTCCCTCCATTGTAAGACCATCCTGCACAAAAACCCCAAAATTTTTGAGTCTCGGCGCTTTAAAATGGCTTTGCAAGTATGTACGCTACTGTGTATACTACACAGTAGCGTGTAGGCGCTACTCTGTTTGAGCAAAGTAGCGCCCATTGGGCTTGTACGCTACTCTTGTGTATACACGGTAGCGCCCGCGCATAAAACCTTATGAGCATCGCGTTTCGGGCCATTTTTCCTCAAAATTTTAAAAAATAAACCATTGAAATGCAAGATTGGTTGATTTCTACTTACTTGGTGGAAGAAGTTTGGTGATTGGATGCTCCGTTTGATCACGGTGGAGATTTGAAATTCGCAAAATGGTGCCCAATGTTTGCCCTCCAACACAAAATGAAAATTGATTTTTTAACAATGAAATTATATATAAAATTGGATTTTGATTTTTACCCATAATTTTTAATTTTCCATAGTTTCAAAAACTTTCAAAAACCCTAATTAATCAATTGAAACACAAAATAAGGTATAACACTGATCCAAGTTCAATTTTCACTCAATTGTTGTCGGATTCGTCTCCTAAGCTCAAATTTCTTAATGATAAACCTTGTCAGTTAGCTAAACATTCCAAATTCATATATCATTTAAGATTTTTGCGACATCGACTAATATTTTGTTGAAGACCTAGTTTTGGCAGGACATGAAGCTACGATCCCAGAAGCTGACCCTTAAGTAATTTTAAGCTCTTGTTTGGACTATTTAAACCTAAACAAGATTTCCAAGCAGACTTGTCCTCTTCGAGCTTGTTAAAGTATCCGAAGGCTCATCCACTCAGGTATAGAATTACCCCTTTTCCGGGCCTCAGTGGATTAACTACGGAAAAGGTATACTCTAGGTATACTCCTGTATGCGCTAGAAGAGTTCTCCTTTTATTGTTTTATACTTTTTCGGGGGAGGAGACTAACTATACGAAAAAGGACCTTCTAGAGTCTCTCTTTAGGGTTTTCAGACTCTCTAAATATGAAAATACCAAGCGAGCATTCACCTACTCGGGCTCGATGTGAAATCCACAAGAGGGTAAGTAGAGGACTGTTTAAGTTTTTCAACTCTATAAACAAGAAAACACCGCCGAGCACAGACCAATCCGGGCTCGATATAAAATCCACGGATAGGTGAAAAGAGGATTGTTTAAGTTTTTCAGACTCTATAAACAGGAAAACACCGGCGAGCATTAATCTGCTTGGGCTCGATACTAAAATCCACGAGCAGATATATGGAGTTATTGTTTAAGTTTTTCAGACTCCTTAAAATTGAAAACACCGGCGAGAAAGAACAGATCTCGGCTCGATACTAAACTCCATAGATCAGTACATATAGAGTAATCTTCTATATCTTCTTCGAACTCTTTAAATTATGAAGAAGGTACTGAGTCTTCCTCCCATGGGCTCGTTAAACTATTTACATGGTTGGACCTATTGAGTTTTCATTCTTTCTTGGACTCATTAAATCCACAAGAAGGGTATTCTTTTATCTAAAAAGAATAAGGAACGGGAAAACATATCATATCTTCATTGTCAAAGGCAGTTTTAGTCAAGTCCTATCCTTGAACACAGCACCTACTTGAGTCTATCTTGTCGGTTGGGTTTAGTTTTTGGCCTCAGGGTGAACCTTTCCTCCGAGTTATTTACTCCCCCGGTTGGTTATTCTTCCAACCATATGGAGGGTCTGTTAATGTCTCTTACATTTCAGACTTATTTACCCCATTATGTCAGACACTGCCTAAGTCACTTTGTGTCGTGCTCACTGTTCAAGGATATACCCTGTGTCAGCCATTCTGCAGTTTACCTTGACCTCATGTGTCGGCCTCCCTAGTGTCAATATTGTCGCATATTATTCCATATCAGCTCTTACCAGTTGAATGTTCCTCGAGTTGGATGATGGAGTATGCCTTAAGGCCTCCCTTCCAATGGACTTCTTCCCATCGACATCAAATCATTATTTTGGGATTGAAGTTTAGAGTTTGGGTTAGTACCTTGGAGATTGCAGTCACCAGTGGCAATTTTCCTCGCTGTTGAATGATGAGAATACATCAATGTCTCTTCTTCGACAGGATTCCCAAGTGTTCGACTCCAAGTCCATCTATTCACATTTGGCGAATCGTACTTGGTACCTTGGACCCCATCATCATTATCGGTGGAAGTCCTCGCGTTTGTTAACGGTATACATCAATGACCGGTAATCAGACGATGCCCTCCATGTTCGACTGTCAGCTCATCTATTCACATGGTTCGGGTTTGTACCTAGGGTTTTTGTGGGATGAAGACCTTGGGATTTTGATGACATAACCTCATTTTGTTATCACCCAAGTTGCACAAGACTGAGCCTCACTTATATACGGCTCTCCATGAGACATAGATCCAGTGTGTTGTTATGGCTATGATCTCTCAGTTTGACATGGATCCACCCTTGTATTTCAAGTGGCCATGCTTTTATATACATCTCCTTGTTATGTATCGGAGATCATGTTGTATCACACTACACATCTATAAGATGTCAACAATGTAATTGCTCGCTGACCTTGATCTTTGTTGCAGGTTTCTTGCGAATTGTTCTGCGGTTCTGTGCTCCTCCTCTGGATTTGGATTATAATGTATTTCGGCCATCGTTTCTCTCTGACCTCACACATTAGGGGGCATCTGTTATAGGTCAAATTTGCACCTCTCCATCCGTGATCACCCTGACCTGTTGATCACACAAAAGGACAACTTGGATGGAGGAGCATGTTGACCTTGGATAAGATGACAACTCATTCCATTTCCTGAAAATACTGGAAAACCACAAAAAAATATCATCTTGAGATATGAGCACTACTATACTCAAAGATACTAGCGCCCATACGCTACTCCACTGTATAATAGTAGCGCCCATATCCAAGTATACGCGACTCCAGTGTAGCAAAGTAGCGCCCGACATTTAAAATCAATTGAGCGCTAGTTGTTAAAGACTAGGGTAGCGCTCTATACGCTACTCCACTGAAGAAGAGTCACGTACATCTTAAAAGATGATTAAAAAATATATTAATTCATCGAGGAGGATTAGTTGATGGCAGTTTCTTAACTCCCCCAACTTCCTCCATAACTACATCTCGACCTAAATTGCTTCTTTGAACTTATAAATACCAAGAAGATTAAAGGAGCAAGGTTACAAATGATTGCTAGAAAAGCTAGAGGATGAGTTAATGGAGAAACTTTAGGACATTGGAGAAGTTGTTACAGAAGACATTCAAACCAGAGCAGAGCCAGAGCCCAGAATCTAGTTGCAGGAGCCTGCTTCATTATCAGGTATATTTGTACTGCATTCTAATTTTGACAAATAAAGGTTGAAGTGTTTCCTTGTTCCAATCTGAATGTGTTATGAAATGGCATTTTAAGTTGGATTTATTTTGGTCAATGCTGAATATTAAACATAGTTTTTGTTTATTTCATGCTTTATATGTTGCCCAAAATGTTTGAGGAAGGTATTGTTGTTGCAGGTTTGCTGAAGGAAAAGTAGATTTGGAAACTGGACACGGGACCGAGTCAAGGCTAGGATCAGACTCCGGTAAAAAGGTGTGTTCTCTAAATCTACAATCTATTTCTTTTGTAAATGCCTCTGTAATAACATTAATGCACTTACCTGTCACCCCCAACCAAGTTGATAGTTTAGTTTCCTGACTATAGGGTAGAAATATCCGCCAACACTCATCATCCCATACTTGCTTCTGAGAATATTTGCCTTGTTTTCTTGGTTTGATCACTTAGAAATTTTTTAGTGATATGTTGTTTGCTCCTTAGTCGTAGTGGCCACTAGGTTTTCTACTTAATTTTCTTTTTATATAGATGTGGACGGGGTGAAAACATGAAGTTGGGAAACAATTTTGGCTTGTTTTTGACAAACAAAACTACTAAATTTTATGTTTTTCAACTTCGACCTCTTCAACCCATATCTCCCTTAAGAATTTCAACTTGAGCTAAACATAAAGGTTTTAGAGAATTGAATTAGCTTCCTATTAGTAATTAAAAAAAATAAATTATGGACATATCGTGGGACAAATTTGTTGTCAACGTACGGCATATACTTGAAAATTTTAGGTATGGATAATGAGTGACTTGTGATGATGACGTTTTTTTTGATAGATGGTTATTCATTTTAGGGAAAAGAATTGTAGGCTCATAATCTACACACACTACACTAGATCCTGGACTATATTTTGAGTTTTTTAAGAGTTGGGAACTATTTTTTATTATTTATCGAAACAACGTATGTTCATAAAATGGTGCATTATCGACACATATTTTTGTCTTCACATTTTCTTTCAAATGTGACTCTTATTGGAAAAACTAAAAGTACCCTTTTGAAGAGGACGAGCCAATTATGATCTCTATGAAATTTTAAATTTTTTGGTGTTGTATTTGTTATGATATTGAATTTTCATATCAGGTGATTTTCAGAGTAATAAAATTCTTAAGGGATAAGGTTTAGAAAAAAATTAGTAATAAATAGTAATTCAAATCGAAATGAAATAATTATTATATCATTAGAAACTAGATTCATAGATGAATCCATTGCCACCAAGTCCGACAAATAATACTTAAAATTTGTAGGGGTTCGGGCTTGCTGAAGTTGCAGGTTCCAGAAAGATGCCTTTTGAGGATACCTCACTTTCCTCTCAACCATAACCCAGAGTTGATTCATGTACGGGGGTCCAATAGTAATTTTAAGTGCTTTTGGATTTAGGGATTTGCTACCCTACCGATGCATTTTGTCTAGGCTGACGACTGTTCCCCCCGTTTTTTTCGTATTGGTGGTATCCTTAGTATCATAACCCTAGGTCTCCACACAGGTAGAGTGGAAGGATATTCCCACTTCACCTCGATCAGACATGGAAGGTAACCGTTTGGCAGTAATCCTAGGAGGGAAGTTTGGTGATTCAAATGCTTGCAACTAGAGGACCTCCATTGGACGCCGCGTAACAGACCATTGATACTCTATTAGTCTGTTATGGGCCCTCATCATCCTAGACTTGCTTCTAAGAGTATTTGTCTTGTTTTCTTGGTTTGATCACTTAGGAAATTTTTAGTGGTATTTTGTTTGCTCCTTAGTCATAGTGGCCACTATGTTTTCTACTTAGTTTGATTTTTATATAGATGTGGAGGACCAACCTCTTTGTAGGTCTCGGAGGTTGCAAAACCTTCCCCCACTCACTATGGGGCCTCCACCGCCACCCGCGACGTCGGAGGATGGATTCCCGTGGTTTGTTTGAACTTACGGGAGAAACATAAGTACTTGGAGAACCATAGTCCAGAGTTCAAGATCAACAGGTCTTTCATATTGTTGAGGTTGAGGACATAACTTATAGAGAGTTCAGTACTCCTTTCAACCCTCCCCTGACTGGACCCAACGATCAACTACTGGTACGTGTAGGATTTCTAGGACAACCTTAGTACAATGCATACTGGTTTACCCCTGGTTACCATATGGCTACTTCCGGAGATGAAACTGGAGTTCCCGAAACTCCTTCTGCTGCCATGGTCATGAGAGATCTCTCTCATTCTTTAGTAAGCACGTCGGTATCTACCTCGTTGTAGACTACATCTACGTCATCTCCTGCTTTTAGTTTCAGTACTAGTACCATAGGGATGTCTAGTTCTCAACCTTTAACAACCACTCCCCCTATTGGTTCTACTACTGGACCTTTTTAGATTCATGTCACTTGGATATCGTTGATACTATCTACTACATCTCCCTTTATGCAACATTCATAGGGTATTCCACAAACTGCTCCTTTTGGACAAGGTTTCCCTTGGTTTGGAGGTCACATAGCTCCCTCCATGCCCTTTGTAGGCTCGATGCCCACCCTATCCATAGCTATAGGAGGTTCGATGCCTGTGTCGTCCATTACATCTACACCTGGGTTTAACCCCTACATAGGTCAACATGTACATAATTCCAATGTGAAGACATCTCATATACCTGTAGGGAGTATCCCTTTTTCACTGTTTAGGGGAGGAGGTGGTAATGCTTTTCACCCACATTACGGAGGGGCTAACACCCAGTTGCAATGGACACACGCTTAAGGGACTAACACTCTCTCTTTTGGTTGGATCTATTTTAACAATGCGTTTGCTTCACAACCGGTGGCTGGGGGAAACCCCAACTAGTAGTACACAACTCAGGATTTAGGTGGTTCTTCCTACCAAAACCCTGCTAACCAAGTGACATCGACAAGACCTCATTTACGTTTTCTGGAAACTCTGAATTTTCCAAATCTTTCAAAACTTATGAATGATCCAGTGCGGAATCACCTTGCATGGCCACCTGTCTTGACTAAACTTCCTTCTGACATCCCAAAGTTCAAAGGAAAGACTGGGGAGAATCCCAGTGATCATGTGACCACTTTTCATCTCTGGTGCTCTTTGAATTCGTTCAAGGATGATTCCATTAGATTGAGGATCTTTTAGAGAACCTTGACTAGTGTTGCAACTAAATGGTACATTAAACTGCCAGCGGCTGCTGATGGCACCTTTTGGGATCTAGCTACTTTTTTTTTGAACTGCTGCCAACTTCCTATCTGGTATGATGCCGGTACAAACCTTCTATCAACTTTTCGACAGAACAAAGCCACTCACTTATCTTACCATATTCAGGAGTGGCGAAGGAGGAAGAGGCTCATTAAAGCTGAAATCCCTCCAGAGTTCTTATTATAATGGTATCTCAAATCACTCCTTCCTTACATTTCAAAGGAAGTAGAAAATTCTGGGGTGTCCTTCGAAGAAGAGGCCATCCTTAGAACCCAGCATCTTGATCTAGTATACGCTCAGTCTAGGATCTTATATGAAATCATTCTTGACACACCGATATCTAACACAGATCTAGGTAAACCTAAGCCTGGAACACATGCTGATGGCATCGTGGGTTTAGTAGATTCTGTAGCGTTTGATGCTTTAACGAAACATGTTCATGCCTTATCGGTCAAACAGTATGCTGCAAAAGCAACTTCAGTTGCATCCTACCCTTTGAAAAATGAGTCTGTACAAAAAGTGCAGACAAATCAAAAGGGCTCTCGATAGCCCAACAACAAAAAAAGAAGGGCAAGAAAGGGGGAGGGAAACCACCAAAAGCCCCAAAAAAATGAAAATGCTGAGGAGGGAAAAAAAGAGAAAAAGAAGATAAAGTTTCCTTGCAAGCTATGCAAGGAAGATCACCTTACCCATCAATGCCCTTTGATGGAAGAAGCCCAAAAGTTGCTACGTGAAAATAAACCTGCTGTCTTAAAAGACCCATTCCCTCACGGGCAAGGTTCAACTTCTGGAAACTCTAGTGCTAGGGGAACTCATCATTCCTCATCTGTTGATCAATCATTCATCAATATGATTAATTTAGACGCTCTTTTGCAAACTCGAGCTAGAAACTATACCCCGGATCCACAGCAGAAGGATGTTCCCGAGTCATCTACCCCCTCTCCACATCGAGAGACAAGTGGATTCGTTGTCGAAGATCCCGAAAGGTGTCCTCAAAATGGGCTGTGCACAATTCCAACATGTGGGATGCCCCCAAATACAATGTTATGGAGGATTTAGCCTAAACACCCTGTTCCATGTCTACTTTTGAAGTACTGCAAAGTTTTCCATTACAATACATTGCACTTCTCACAGCAATCGGGAGTGTAGACTCATCCAATATGATGGCTCGTTTTGATATGAACGATATCAAGTTCTGGTTACCGTACTACATTCGCTCTCTAAATAGAGGTAATCCATGGTCCCAAGACCATTGGACGAGCTGTTGTAGATGAGGGCGCGTCTATGTGCGTAATGTCCATTTCTTGCTGGAAGGATTTGGGTGAACCCAAGTTATCTCCCTCGAATACAGTGCTTACTGCCTTTGAATTGAATATCTTTACGTCCACACGGAGTCTTACCATCATTTGATGTTGAACTCGCAAGCAAGCTAGTATCCATAGAGGTGGAAGTTCTAAATGCTGTGCTTGACTATAACTTGCTGTTAGGTAGGAGTTGAATGTACACAATGAAAGCAGTGTTGTCATCCATTTTTTTGGGTTATAATGTTCCCTCACAAAGGAAAGATGTGACATCCCTCTCCAATGATAAAAAAAAAAAAAAACATTATGTCTGATTTATTTTTAAATTATTTTTATTAATTTTGAGATTATGCAATGAGGAAGCCAGATGAGAAATCGGCTAACTTAAGTCCTAGGACGACTGTTGTAAAAAAAACAATTTGATTAGATTAATAAAATAATGAGTAGGAACATCCAAGTTAAATGAGGAGATCATGCATGGAGAAGTGGGGGACAAGTTAGAGTTAGCCTCTGGGAAACCAAAACAAGTGTCAGGAGTGTATTTAAGACACTAGACACACCCTGAAAATCAGGGATTTGATTAGCTGCGAAAATTCCATGAGGAATTGGCTGCTAATGGTAAGACCTAGGCAAAACTATAAAAGCATAGCATATGTGAGGAGGCAGGACGCTGCTGAGTATGCCGGAAAGAATTTCACTTGCTGTGTGAGCACTCTGTGTTAGGCAAGGGATTCAGGAAACAAGACTGAGTTTGAGGCTAGTTGTCCACATTTCTCCATGCATGTATCTGGCTCGGGGGGTGATTGAGGACAGACTTGGTGTTTGTACCTAATCTACGGTTGGGAGGAACGTGGCTGTTCCTACTTCATTTGGTTTCAAGTTCCAGGTTTTGTTATCTCAGACTTGAAGTAATTCTTGTTATTTATCTGCCTCCTTTGTTAAAATATAGTAATTATGGTATCCAATTAATTTCTGTTATTGAAATAAGGCTTGATCTGTAACATAGATGTTTAGTAAAATTGAGAAACCAGCAACCAAATGGAATGAATAATGTATTCGCAGAGGGATTGTTTTATCAGGGTTACAATTTATTTATAAGCCCTCAGTAAAGAATTGTAGGATTTATGTATATGTTATTGTTTATTATACCGATCCTATCCGTGATTACAAATCGATCTATAAAGCCCCAGTAAAGAAAGTACATGATTACCGTATATTCTTATTGTTTATTATTATCGACCCTTTCTTGTTACAAATTAAATCTGTAAAGCTCCGTGAGAATTGCATGGTTTTTCTTTTACATTCTTTTTATTTATTTATATTAATTGACCTTCTTTATACCCTACGACAGATAAAGAAACAAAAGGATCATTAATAGTGTAGAAACCCTAGGTACAGCAAATTCCACGATTTCATATCATTAGGTTAAAATTGTTTTCATCACAGATGGGATATGAAGATAGTACCAAGACGATGTATTATCCCAAAATTATTGGTATATTATGAATACAGAAGTTCCATAAGGTTAATCCTCTCGGATCAACTGCTAACATTTTTCGTTGCTCCCTCACGGGATAATTTCTAATCTTAGGGGATAGATCCCGATCTAACCCTTTAACTTGCATTCACAAAGGACAAGTCATACTATAGTATTCGATACACTGGCAGTTAGGGTTTCTAAGACTCTAGATCTATCGACAGTATGTTGTATAAGAAAACAAAAATATATATATATCCGAACTCCTATCATACCATATCATTATCATTTACGAAGATCGGTTCTGTTATGTAATGTTCCAGGCAAATGCCTTTACAGTTATATAGGAAAATAAAATAGCTCTCCAGGCTTTGACGAGAATATTTTAATCAGGTCTAAATAAGAAAATACGATAGATCCACACCATGGTTTGGATGATAAGTTCTAAATTGGAACGAGTCTTCTACTACCATTCATTTCATCCTGTAAGCAATCAGTTAACAAAATAGAGACAGACGAAAGATCCAGAGATCATTAAACATAGAATCCTTTTAAAAAAAATTTCCTCACGACTGATGAATTAAAGATTTTACTATCATGATTTTTTCCCATTCCCACAAAATCATTGTTAGACATTTATCTACCACGCAGGCATACAAAAGGGTTGAAATCAGAAAAATACAGAGACAGATTGTTAACATATCAAAAATCAAAATCGCTTTCCCAGTGCTAAACCCAGAGGTCGTAGACCCATTTCGTTTCATTCATAGCATTACAAAATTGTTTCGTATTTTGACAGATCTCGAGCCTTAAATGATGTAATAGAACCCTTCGTAAAGTAAGCAATAGAAAACCCTGATTTTAAACCCAGATAATTCATTATGCATTCTCTAGAGACTAGAACCACAGAAATATTTATCACAAAGAAATAATATTGTATCGGGTTTGTGGCTGAAAGACCCAGGCCATCACGAATCCCTGGAGTTTCAAAAAAACTGAACGAACCATGACATTAAAACTAAAAATTTTCTTATTGCCGTTGAAGAATTCTTCCCAAGTTTTCCTGTCATCTCAGGAAGGCAGAGTAGCAATACCACTTACCGTTAAGGAAGGTCCCCTCTGCAAACTGCATTGTCTCCAACTGGGAATACCTGTCATTATCAACAACAATACATTTAGTAAAATGGCGATAGAATTGCACTACAACACAATCAGTTAATAGATAATATCGAGTCACTATTTTGGATGTTACCTCCGAGGCATTTCAGGGGAAATCAGCTGCGACTTCAAGGCAAGGAGAATTCTCTCTGAAGTAATCCCGAAATCAAGTAGTCATTCCTCCTCATTGCAGAAGAAATTACAGAGATATCAAAGGATCCAAGTTTATTCCGAATCGCCAGGGTTTGGGTTGGACATAATGGTGAACCCCAAATTCAAATGCAAAAATGAAATGGTTCCAGAGAGTTTCGAGGTCTGCTGAAAAGTGACTTAACCCAAACGCCGAGACAACCAACCCTGTCCTTCCGGTGCAGGTGGCACCACAACATTCAACACTTTAAATGTAATCACATGGCCATCTAGAAAACGATGAATGCCCCAGTACGGGTGCCCTGTCGAAATGCAAGTGGCGTCTTTCAACTGTATATGCTTTAATGGTGTCAGATGGTTCATTTACCACGCTAAACTTCGTTGGTAAGTGTAACATACCCTGTAATTAATTGTTAGGGAAATTCGTATTGAAGGGGTTAAATTTTAATGCATAGCTTATCTGAATCACCTAGCTGGTAAGACATGTAGGGACAATCAGATATTTATCATTATGATATTTAATAACCATAGTGCTCTTAGTATTCTTTCGATGCGCTTTTGAGACTTATGATTTGTGTGTGTTAAACTTACATCCTTAGTAGCCTAGTGATGTATTGGTGATATGACAACATTAACATATTTGTTATTCCATTTAAGATCCTTGTTGAATGTATGCTATGAGTAAATGCGACACTAAGCCATATACAAAACATTAAATATTGGGTTGTTAAAAAATATATCCATACCTTGTTACGACATCATGGAAACACTCCGACATCATGGAAAAACTCCGAAAACATAGGAACCTGCATACCAAAAAGAAGGGAGGATTAGCCGCAGCTAAGTAAGTGGTATGTCAACATAATAACCTTCTAGCTAGTAGAAGAACAAGGGAAAGACACCTGTAAGCTCAATGTCACGAAGACATTAACAAATTAAATACTGATAAATGTAAAACTGTCTTCTTCTTAGGTGCTATAAAGTGAATTGAAAATCACAAGGTTAAGTTTTTAAGGAAAAGAAATTTTTTTTTTTTATGGAGATTTCACATATGGTATCAGAGCTAGATTCAACCCTGTCGCCTTGGAAACACTTAGTTTTTGTTGCACAGGAAATATAACTTAATATATATATTTGAATGTTGCATGCGTATGTTCCAGTTTTTGAAATTTCAGATGACTTCGCACGAGGAATACGGAGAAGAGCCTGAAGGAAATGAACAGGCAAGAACAGCAGAACATTCGGAAGCAAGCCAGGTACTAGAAACCATGAGAAGTCTGATCGTGGAGATACAGAGTTTCAAAGCAGACAATGAGCAACTAAAGAAGGCTCAGGAAAAATAACAAGAGATCAATGAAATTTTGCTGCAGAGTCTTCATGAAAGGAACAATGGAGAAAAACAGAAGGAGGATACTAAGGGGAAAGAGGAGACTGACGAGAACGCTGAAAAGAAGGGATATTCCTCCAATGAGACCCAGAAATATGAGCATCAAGACAAGACTATGGGAAAACGAAAGGTTGACCATCTGGAGGGTGAATTCAAAAAAATAAAACCTACTAGCTTCGATGGAGAATCAAAAACTGGCGAAGAAGCAGAAGCCTGGCTGCTAGACATAAAGAAATACTTTCAGATCTACAATTACTCCAGTAATATGAAAGTCAGAATGGTTGTGTACAACCTAAAGGGGAAGGCCAGCATATGGTGGCAAGACCTGAAGATTTCCCAGGGACTGAAAGAAAAGAACCTCGAATGGTTGGAATTTAAGAAATATTTCAAGAAACAGTACTTATCAGAAAGTTATTATGAAAGAAAAACCAAGGAATTTTATGAATTAAAGCTGGGTCAAATGACGATGGAATATCTTATCAATAAATTCCTAGACTTATTACGGTTCGTCCCATATATCAAGGAAGAAAAACTGAAGGTACAACGGTTCTTAAGCTGCCTGCCACAGTCATATAAAGATCGAATTGAGTTTGACAATCCCATAACTTTAGAAGAAGCACTGAGAAAGGCCAGATTGTGTTTTGAGCAATACAAACAAAGAAATGATACTACTAAAGCATGGAAGGACAAGAAACAGGAAAAGTTTAACCAGCGGAAGAAAGGTTACAAACCCCCGCCCTTCAGGAACATGCCCAAAAACTTCCAGGGAAATTCATTTCCCAGAAATGAACAGTTATAGCATAAAAATTTCAAAGCCCTAACATGGGAATAAAAGGAAGTATCGGTACTCCTAAGGAACCCCTGAAATGATGGGAATGTGGTGAAGCCCATTTACGCAGGAATTGTCCCCGATACAATGAAACAAACAGGGTACTGCATAATATGCAAGAAGCATCCACGGTGGGAGACATTGGGAAAAGTTATCACCGAATTAATGCATCCTTGGAGGACCGACAGGCAGATCATCAATCTGCAATTGTGGAAATTGAAGGTACAATCTCTGACCATACTTGTACTATTTTAATTGACCCTGGGGCAACTTTAAGCTACATCACTCCCAAGATGATGGAGCACTGTCAACTCACCAAGGTAAAGCACTCAAAGCCCTGGTTAGTTCAGTTAGCTACTGGAGCAAAGAGGAAGGTAACTGAATATATATCTGATTGTGAACTTCAAATACAAGACCACAAAACGAAGATTAATTTAAATGTGTTGCCTTTAGGATCTTACGACATGATAATAGGTATGGACTGGCTTGAAAAATATATAGTACTGAACTGCTTTACCAAAAACTTTACCTACATTGCGGAAGACCAAACTCTAAGAACAGTGATTGGAAAACAGAAACCTGTTTCTGCTAGGCAGATTTCTGCTATGCAGCTAAAGAAGTGCATGAGGAAAGGATGCAAGATTTACGCTGTAAGAGTATCTGATTTACTTCTCAATGAAAGTCAGACTTACATAGCAGAGCATCCTGTCTTAGGTGAGTTCCTAGACGTATTTCCAGAGGAAATACCGGGGTTACCGCCTCAACGAGAAATAGATTTCTCCATTGAACTCTTACCAGGATCAGCACCAGTGTCAAAAGTACCTTATAGAATGAGTATCCCAGAATTGACGGAACTAAAGATTCAGATTCAAGAATTACTAGATAAAGGGTATATAAGACCTAGTGTCTCGCCTTGGGGTGCACCGGTTCTGTTTGTCAAGAAAAAAGATGGGACTCTAAGACTATGTATTGACTATAGGCAACTGAATAAGGTAACTGTTAAGAATAAATACCCTTTACCACGAATCAATGATTTGTTCGACCAAGTAGGGGGAGCTAGGATCTTTTCCAAACTGGATCTTCGATCTGGGTACCATCAGATTCGTATTAAAAATGAAGACATAAGTAAAACCGCCTTCCGTACCCGATACGGACACTATGAATTTGTAGTAATCCCTTTTGGGTTAACCAACGCCCCTGCCACATTCATGTGTTTAATGAATGGTATCTTCAACAAATATCTAGATCAGTTTGTGTTGATTTTTATTGATGATATCCTAATATACTGTAAGTCAGAGGAATAACATGAACAGCATATAAGAATTGTATTGCAAACCTTGAGGGACCACCAGTTGTATGCAAAGTTGGAGAAATGTGACTTCTTTAAAAAGGAAATCCAGTACCTAGGCCATATTATTTCTGCTGAAGGAATTTCAGTCGACCCACAGAAAATTAAAGCCATAGCGGATTGGCCAGTACCGAGAGATGTAGATGATATTAGATCTTTCATGGGACTCACAGGTTACTATCGGAGATTCATTGAGGGATTCTCGAAGATCGCCTATCCCATTACCTCACTATAGAAAAAGGGGATAAAGTTTGTGTGGTCCTGCAAGTGTCAAGAAAGTTTTGAACGACTCAAAGAGTTGCTGACCAAGGCACCTATTCTAAAAGTAGCAGACCCATGTAAAGAATACACGGTCTGTACGGATGCAAGTAAAGAGGGAGTAGGAGGAGTATTGTCCCAGGACGGACATGTAGTGTGTTATGAATCATGAAAATTAAAGGAACATGAACGCAACTACGTGGTTCATGACTTGGAATTAATAGCAGTAGTACACGCACTGAAAATTTGGCGTCACTACCTGCTGGGAAAGAAATTCTTGTTATTAACCGATAACACTTGCGTCAAGAACCTATTTAACCAACCAGGACTTAATGCCAGATAGGCAAGGTGCATGGCCTTCTTAAGTGAATTTGACTTTGATGTAAAACACATAAAGGGTAAGGAAAATACGGTGGCAGATGCACTTAGTCGAAGGACCCACGAGGTGTACGAGATAATAATGAGTCAACTAGAAAGTAATCTCATGGACAAAGTAATAATGGCAAGCAAACAGGACGCAGAATACATAAATCTGCAAAGTAAAATTCAGCAAAACGAGATTAACATGAACGGGACAGATTTCAAAATGGATCAGAGAGGTCTGATTTGGTTCAAAGATAGGCTGTACATGCCTAATGTTGCAGAATTTAAATTGTTTATTCTAAATGAGATGCACAAACCCCCTTTTGCAGGTCACCCCGGGTATAAAAAAATGATAAACAACCCTCAGAAAATGATAAAAAGTTCTTTTGGCCTAAATTAAAAACTGAACTAGCTGATTATTTATCTAAATGCTTGGAATGTCAACAGGTGAAGGCAGATCATAGACATCCTGCTGGGTTATTACAACCATTACCAATTCCTGAATGGAAATGGGAAGTGATTTCACTAGATTTTATCACAGGTTTGCCGAGAACCCAACGACAGCATGATTCCATAATGGTGGTGGTTGACAAATTTAGCAAATCGGCGCATTTCATCCCGGTAAAAACCACCTACAAGGCAGCAGATATTGTGGGAATATTTCTAAAGGAAATATTCAGATTACATGGAGTACCAAAGATGGTAATTTCAGATAGGGATGTAAAATTTACTTCCAAGTTCTGGAAATCTTTATTTGCAGGTTTGGAAACAAGAATTAATTTCAGCACGAGTTATCACCCTGAAACAGATGGACAGACTGAACGTACAAATCAGATCATTGAAGACATGCTGAGAATGTACGTCATGGAGAGACCCAACAAATGGGAAGACTACTTACATCTGGTAGAGTTCGCTTACAACAATGGGTACCAAGCATCATCAAGAATGAGTCCTTTCGAAATTCTTTATGGGAGAAAGTGCACTACCCCAGTTAGCTGGGATAGTCCGGTCGATCGCTTATTGGTAGGACCAGATTTGCTGAAAGACATGGAACGAACAGTCCAAAGGGTACAGAAGAATTTAAAGGTGGCCCGGGACCGCCAAAAGAGCTATGCTGATCTGAAAAGACGGGATAAGGAGTTCTCAGTTGGAGACCATGTATACTTGCGGGTTAAACCAAAGAAAAGCTCACTCCGGCTGGGGAGCTGCAATAAACTGGCACCACGGTTCTGCGGGCCTTTTCAAGTACTTGAAAGGATTGGACCCGTAGCCTATAAACTGGCATTACCCGCACACTTAAAAATTCATAATATTTTTCACATTTCACTACTGAAAAAATATATTCATGACCCCACTCATATTATTGATTGGAATTTGATACAGGAGGCTCCAGAAGGCGAATTTCAAGTGGAACCTTTACGCATTCTGGACAGGAAAGAAACAGTACTTCGGAACCAAGCCATCGCTCAGGTAAAGGTACAATGGAAGCACTTTAGTCCTGAGGAGGCAACCTGGGAATTGGAAAGCGAAATACTGGAAAGGTACCCAAATCTATTCCCAGAACCGATGGATGAAGACTAGAACACTGAGGACAGTGTTCACAATAAGGGGGCAAGGATGTGACATCCCTCTCCAATGATAAAAAAAAAAAAACATTATGTCTGATTTATTTTTAAATTATTTTTATTAATTTTGAGATTATGCAATGAGGAAGCCAGATGAGAAATCGGTTGACTTAAGTCCTAGGAGGACTGTTGTAAACAAACAATTTGATTATATTAATAAAAGAATGAGTAGGAACAGCCAAGTTAAATGAGGAGATCATGCATGGAGAAGTGGGGGACAAGTTAGAGTTAGCCTCTGGGAAACCAGAATAAGTGTCAGGAGTGTATTTAAGACACTAGACACACCCTGAAAATCAGGGATTTGATTAGCTGCGAAAATTCCATGAGGAATTGGCTGCTAATGGTAAGACCTAGGCAAAACTATAAAAGCATAGCATATGTGAGGAGGCAGGACGCTGCTGAGTATGCCGGAAAGAATTTCACTTGCTGTGTGAGCACTCTGTGTTAGGCAAGGGATTCAGGAAACAAGACTGAGTTTGAGGCTAGCTGTCCACATTTCTCCATGCATGTATCTGGCTCGGGGGTGATTGAGGACAGACTTGGTGTTTGTACCTAATCTACGGTTGGGAGGATCGTGGCTGTTCCTACTGCATTTGGTTTCAAGTTCCAGGTTTTGTTATCTCATACTTGAAGTAATTCCTGTTATTTATCTGCCTCCTTTGTTAAAATATAGTAATTATGCTATCCAATTAATTTTTGTTATTGAAATAGGGCTTGATCTGTAACATAGATGTTTAGTAAAATTGAGAAACCAGCAACCAAATGGAATGAATAATGTATTCGCAGAGGGATTGTTTTATCAGGGTTACAATTTATTTATAAGCCCTCAGTAAAGAATTGCAGGATTTCTGTATATGTTATTGTTTATTATACCGATCCTATCCGTGATTACAAATCGATCTATAAAGCCCCAATAAAGAAAGTACATGATTACCGTATATTCTTATTGTTTATTATTATCGACCCTTTCTTGTTACAAATTAAATCTGTAAAGCTCCGTGAGAATTGCATGGTTTTTCTTTTACATTCTTTTTATTTATTTATATTAATTGACCTTCTTTATACCCTACGACAGATAAAGAAACACAAGGATCATTAATAGTGTAGAAACCCTAGGTACAACAAATTCCACGATTTCATATCATTAGGTTAAAATTGTTTTCATCACAGATGGGATATGAAGATAGTACCGAGACGATGTATTATCCCAAAATTATTGGTATATTATGAATACAGAAGTTCCATAAGGTTAATCCTCTCGGATCGACTGCCAACATTTTTTGTTGCTCCCTCACGGGATAATTTCTAATCTTAGGGGATAGATCCCGATCTAACCCTTTAACTCGCATTCACAAAGGACAAGTCATACTATAGTATTAGGTACACTGGCAGTTAGGGTTTCTAAGACTCTAGATCTATCGACAGTATGTTGTATAAGAAAACAAATATATATATATATATATATATCCGAACTCCTATCATACCATATCATTATCATTTCGAAGATCGGTTCTGTTATGTAATGTTCCAGGCAAATGCCTTTACAGTTATATGGGAAAATAAAATAGCTCTCCAGGCTTTGACGAGAATATTTTAATCAGGTCTAAATAAGAAAATACGATAGATCCACACCACGGTTTGGATGATAAGTTCTAAATTGGAACGAGTCTTCTACTACCATTCATTTCATCCTGTAAGCAATCAGTTAACAAAATAGAAACAGACGAAAGCTCCAGAGATCGTTAAACACAGAATCCTTTTAAAATTTTTTGCCTCACGACTGATGAATTAAAGATTTTACTATCATGATTTTTTCCCATTCCCACAAAATCATTGTCAGACATTTATCTACCACGCAGGCATACAAAAGGGTTGAAATCAGAAAAATACAGAGACAGATTGTTAACATATCAAAAATCAAAATCGCTTTCCCAGTGCTAAACCCTGAGGTCGTAGAACCATTTCATTTCATTCATAGCATTACAAAATTGTTTCGTATTTTGACAGATCTCGAGCCTTAAATGATGTAATAGAACCCTTCGTAAAGTAAGAAACAGAAAACCCTGATTTTAAACCCAGATAATTCATTATGCATTCTCTAGAGACTAGAACCACATAAATATTTATCACAAAGAAATAATATTGTATCGGGTTCGTGGCTGAAAGACCCAGGCCATCACGAATCCCTGGAGTTTCAAAAAAACTGAACGAACCATGACATTAAAACTAAAAATTTTCTTGTTGCCGTTGAAGAAGTCTTCCCAAGTTTTCCTGTCATCTCAGGAAGGCAGAGTAGCAATACCACTTACCGTTAAGGAAGGTCCCCTCTGCAAACTGCATTGTCTCCAACTGGGAATACCTGTCATTATCAACAACAATACATTTAGTAAAATGGCGATAGAATTGCACTACAACACAATCAGTTAATAGATAATATCGAGTCATTGTTTTGGATGTTACCTCCGAGGCATTTCAGGGGCAAATCGGCTACGACTTCAAGGCAAGGAGAATTCTCTCTGAAGTAATCCCGAAATCAAGTAGTCATTCCTCCTCATTGCAGAAGAAATTACAGAGATATCAAAGGATCCAGGTTTATTCCGAATCGCCAGGGTTTGGGTTGGACATAATGGTGAACCCCAAATTCAAATGCAAAAATGAAATGGTTCCAGAGAGTTTCGAGGTCTGCTGAAAAGTGACTTAACCCAAACGCCGAGACAACCAACCCTGTCCTTCCGGTGCAGGTGGCACCACAACATTCAACACTTTAAATGTAATCACATGGCCATCTAGAAAACGATGAATGCCCCAGTACGGGTGCCCTGTCGAAATGAAAGTGGCGTTTTTCAACTGTATATGCTTTAATGGTGTCAGATGGTTCATTTACCACGCTAAACTTCGTTGGTAAGTGTAACATACCCTGTAATTAATTGTTAGGGAAATTCGTATTGAAGGGGTTACATTTTAATGCATAGCTTATCTGAATCACCTAGCTGGTAAGACATGTAGGGACAATCAGACATTTATCATTATGAGATTTAATAACCATAGTGCTCTTAGTATTCTTTCGATGCGCTTTTGAGACTTATGATTTGTGTGTGTTAAACTTACATCCTTAGTAGCCTAGTGATGTATTGGTGATATAACAACATTAACACATTTGTTATTCCATTTAAGATCCTTGTTGAATGTATGCTATGAGGAAATGCGACACTAAGCCATATACAAAACATTAAATCTTGGGTTGTTAAAAAATATATCCATACCTTGTTACGACATCATGGAAACACTCCGACATCATGGAAAAACTCCGAAAACATAGGAACCTGCATACCAAAAAGAAGGGAGGATTAGCCGCAGCTAAGTAAGTGGTATGTCAACATAATAACCTTCTAGCTAGTAGAAGAACAAGGGAAAGACACCTGTAAGCTCAATGTCACGAAGACATTAACAAATTAAATACTGATAAATGTAAAACTGTCTTCTTCTTAGGTGCTATAAAGTGAATTGAAAATCACAAGGTTAAGTTTTTAAGGAAAATAATTTTTTTTTTTTTATGGAGATTTCACAAAAGATCATCACAGTCGATCAACTTTCGTTTTCTTGGAAGAATAACCAGACTTCGTCATATTCAACAATTCCAATGGTTGATCAGTCCCACCTAGTTACTGAGAGTTTAGGAGAAGGGCTCTATGGGTCATTAATAGGTACTTTTGACCTACCTTCTCCCATTCATTTTATTGGTTCTGAAGAATGTTCTTTGTATGATATTTTCACGGTCATTCTAACGATAGATCCATGGATTCTCCCAACTGAATCAGAATCAGTTGTGCCTTTATCTGTTGCAGAGGTGTCTTACTTAGATTCACAACATGTTGCAATAGAACATATCGTGACTCTGTCGGTCTCTGCTGATTCAGATATGGATTATTCTCCTACATGGTCAGTGGACTCTATCCACTCTTTTGACTATCTAGACATTTTTTTTCCCTCTGATGAGGTAATCTTGAAAGCAATGATTGGCCCGGACCATCCTTGGGAACACATGCACCACAAGGCTTATTTTCTTCCTGATCTGGATAGGATTGAGAGAGGTGAGTTTTCTATGAGACTTGGTGGGAATTTTGATTTGTCTGCTATCCCATCTACTTCAAAAGCTGTATATGCCAAAGGGAATATGGAAAATATATCAAGAACCATTTCGATCAACATTTCCATTAGACCTGGAGTCGTGGAAAATATTTTCATTGGGGCAGACAATTCTCCCAAGGAGAACATTTTGTATACCAATCTCTTTAAAGAATTCCACGATGTCTTTGCTTGGTCTTACGAGGAGATGCTAGGCATTGACCCTGCCATTGTTGAGCATGTCATCAAAATGTATCCCAACACTAAACTTATGAGATAGAAGCTCCATCTAGTTAACCCTCGAAAAGCAGCTGCCATCAAGGAAGAAGTAGAGAAATTGCTTAAAGCTGGTTTTATATATCCGATAGATATGACGAAATGGATTTCAAATCCTATTTCGGTAGACAAAAAGCAAGGTACCATTAGAGTCTGCACTGACTTTCGAGACCTAAATAAAGCTTGTCCGAAAGACAATTACCCAACGCCATTCATAGATCAGATCATTGATGCATGTGCGGGCCATGAAATGTTTTCTTTCATGGATGGGTTTCCAAGATATAATCAGATACAGATCAAACCTGAATACCAACACAAGACAACGTTTACTTGTCCTTGGGGGACCTTTTCCTATTAGAAGATGCCATTTAGTTTGAAAAATGGTGGAGCTACCTTCCAGTGAGCAATGAATTTTTCTTTTCATGACATCAAGCACGTAGTCGAACCTTACCTGGATGATCTCCTTGCACGATCTCGCAAAAGACGGGAGCATCCTGATCATTTAAGACTTGTGTTTGAAAGGTGCAGATACTTCAAGATTCGATTGAATCCCAACACATTTGTATTTTGTGTTGAATCTGGATGATTACTAGGTTTCATAGTATCCATTCGTGGCATAATGGTAGATCCATTGAAAGTTGAGGAGATTGTAAATCTGCCTCCTCCTCGAACCCTGAGACAACTTCAAAGTCTACAGGGCATGTCCAACTTCTTGAGATGCTTTATCATGAACTATGCCAAAATTACAAAAGGTTTCATGATATTTCTTAAGCAAGACACCTACTTTTTGTGGGATGAGGCTGCTCAAAGATCATTTGATGCCTTGAAAAAGGCATTACTTTCATCCCCCTTATTAAGCCCGCCAGACTATATGAATGATTTCCTCTTATATATGGCTGCATGAGTATACACAATCACAATAGTACTTATTCAGGAGGATGGCACGCTCCAAGAGCATGTCATTTATTATCTGTCGCACTCCTTGATATCTCATGATATTATGTATTCTCATATAGAGGAGTTGGCATTAGCTACTGTCTATGCAGTCCATAGGCTACGTAACTATATATTACTGCTAACTACCACAGTGGCTGCGGAAGTCAACCCATTTCAATATGTTCTCACTCGATGCATAATCGGTGGGAAATTTAACAAATGGATTGTACTCCTGCAAGAATTTGACTTGGTTTTTCAGTCCTCTAAGTCAAAGAAATCACTGGCGTTCGCCGAACTGATTTTTGAATTCCCTAGTGACACAGTACACGTTGAGGAAGATTCATCATTCCCAGATGAACATATCTTTCTCATTGCATCCTCTGACCGATGGTATGGGGATATCCTAGTATATCTCCATACTTTGAGGTGTCCCACCACTTTCTCTAGGGACAAACGACGCAAACTTAAGAGTCATGCGAAGAACTACCTCATCATTTCTGACACTTTGTACAGATGTGGGGTAGATTCCATCTTACGCCATTGTTTGACCCTAGAGGAAGCAGAATCAATATTGAATGATGCTCATAGTGGAGCCTATGGGGGTCATCTTTCTAGGTTGGCAATAGCCCAGAAAATACTGCGTGCCGGTTATTTTTGGCCCACAATCTTCAAAGATTGTGTGGAAGCTGTGAAACACTGCTAGAAATGTTAGTTTTTCACCAAGAAGATGAGAGCACACCCAAATCCTCTCCATCCTGTAATCACAGCAGGACCCTTCACCAAGTGGGGGATTGATTTTATGAATTGTAATCCAGTTTCAAATGGAGGTCATCACCATATCATTGTTTCCATCGACTACTTCATCAAGTGGGACAAGGCAATGCCTATTGTTAAGGAATATGGGGAAAGGACCACTTATTTCATTTTCAACCAGATCATTGCAAGATTTGGTATACCCAAAGAGATCGTGATTGATCGCGGTAGTCATTTTCAGAACAACATGATGATCGATCCACACACCATGTTAGGTTTTCGCCAGGAACATTAATGCTCATAGAAATAACTGGCACATTATGTTATATCCTACTCTTTGGGACTACCGATACAATGTGAAGACTGCTACCGGTTTCTCTCCCTTCCAACTTGTGCATGGGATAGAAGTAGTCATTTCAGTTGAGTGTGAGATTCCTTCATTGAAGTTTGTTTTCCAAGTACTACCTGACACTTCAGTCTTGGAAGAACATTTGCAACATTTAGAACATCTGGATGAGCAGCGCTACGACGTGCTCACAGCAAATGAAATGAATAAGAACCGATTCAAGGGATAGTACGATAATTCTATTAGACCTAGGGTTTTTCTCGAAGGAGACCTTGTTCTGCTCTGGGATCAGGACAAGGAACCTTTAGGAGCTGGCAAGTTTAAGTCCATGTGGCTCGGTCCCTACATGGTTTCTAAGATACTGAAGAAGGGTGCATACAATTTAATAGACTATGAAGGTAATAAGTTTCCTGAGCCTAGAAATGTTTAATGTCCCTTGTTAGGAATTTTATTAAAATGGCAATTTTTCACTAGTTAGACCTTTGACTAGTTTTGAGCTCTAGGTCCCCAAATTGCTCCAATTGCTCCCAAATATTCTGAAAAGGTACATGGATTATTTTATAACATAAATATGTGTTTCAGGGATGCTTTTGGACCTTTCAAATACTTCTGCAAATCCTCTTTCAATTTTGGCCAATGTAGGGAACTTTACTACTAATTTCCCTTTGACTAGTATTGGTCTCTAGGTCTCAAATTGACTCCAAATGCCTTTAAATATAGAAGGAAGGTGTATGAATGATTTTAGGACTTGAATATGATGTTAAAAGATGATATATGTCCACCAAAATACCTCTTCAAACTCTTTTAATATTTTGGACCAAGTATGCAATTTTACTAGTAATCTGGGGTTCAAATCCCATTGGGGTAAGTACTGAAAATGGCTTCCCAAATGCCTCCAAACCCACTCAAATTTATGAAAATAGGTAGGGAATGTATTAAGGATGTTATTAATTTCTCATGTGAACCATTAATTTATTATTACATATGTTTCAACCCTCTCCCATTCAGCTGCAAAAATCACCCATTCACCCCTTGGGGAAATGACACTATTTCTTCTCCGAATGCAATTAAACTAAGTAAAAATACTTCAAATGCTCAAGTATAGTACATGAAACTTGTAAAATACATCCATGGAAGTCTATTAACCACAAATGTATCAGATAATTATCCATTCATTCGAAATCATCAGCAGTACATTGGTTCACAACAAGGTAGTGGGGAAATGGCACTGTTCTTTCATTTAAAATGATATTTACACATTTCTACTTCGAATTTCGACATGAAAATTTCTGGAGATGAATAAAAAAGTATTTAATTTATATTACAAAATAAATGGGGCATTATAAGCTCCCCCAAAGAGTACAATAGCTCACCAAAAACGCCCTCCCTTAAGGATCAAGAATATGCCATCAAAACTGGAAATGGTTGAAGGAGTGAGCTGTAATAGAAGAAACCATGAGCTGCCATATAGATTACACCTACAAATAAAGACTCCATTAAATCTCCAAATGAAAGGTATGAATGGCCTTTCCAATTACCAACTTGGATGGGAATCTTTCACCCTCAAAATTGGCTAAGGCAAGAAACTAGTCATCCACTAGCTCTCCCTCTTCACAAATGAAATTGCAAATTTTATCAATGATCAAAAGCCAGTTTCATTATTTGCTATTGACATTTATAAAGTTCTAATGTCTTCCATGGGTCGCGTTCCTTCCAAGAGACCCATGCCAACTCAAGTTGGGAAGAGATTCCAAAGGACGCCACTTGTAGAACAATTCCTAGTCTCCCACTTCCACCAAATCACATGTGGAAGCATATTAGCTTCCCTAACACCCTTGAGCACCCTCTTGGAGTCTATTTTTAGCTTTGACATGTCATATATGTCATATGTCATCCTTCAGGTCTGGTTTTTGTCATAGGTGTCATAGCATCTTCATCATTGTTGTCATAGAGCTAGGGAATCTAGCCCAAGTGTCTCACTAGCTCCAAATTGGCTCTTCCTCTTCCATGGGAGTTAATATTCCTCTATATTTCGACCTAATTGACTCATTCCAAGTATCATTGACCTTATAACTCATCCCAAGAACATTAGGCTTCACATGGATTCGAAATTGCAAGAAGAGGATGCCATGTGGCACATAAATTCTAGCTTGTGTGGGTCCCACTTCCTCCATGTGTCTTCATGATCAAATGCCACTTTGATTTTCACTTGTATATATTTATTTATCTCCTTTATTAAATATTTATGCCATCCTAATGTTCCAACATCATTTATTATCCCCATTATTCCAAATCCCAAAGTTTTTCTCCTTGGCAATTATTTGACCTTTAGCATCAATTTTACAAACTCTAATGAATAGGGCCAATTTGATTAGGCCATTGTTACCCAATTCCAAATTTGGGACATGAAAAAATGGGATCTACTTGAAGAAGTAATACGCCTACTAATCTGTGCTTTTTCATGTATTATAGCTATACATTTTGTAGAGTTAGATTTGTTTATGGTTGTCGTTACGTCTTATGCATCTATTGCTTTGTGTTTCAGATGTCGAATGAACACTTTATAGGGTTTGATGATGGCGCTAGCTGCAACACCCCTTAGTTGGCCGCAACTGTTTGGGTTATTTACTCACCAACTGGCCAACTGGTTTCTTTGGGAGGAGCTTGTTTAGCTCTGACAACGAACAATGTGGCTGAATACAGTGCAGTCATAGAGCTACTCCGAGATGCTTTGTTCCATGGCATTTCACATTTGGAGGTATGGCTCGACTCGTAGCTAGTTGTTTTTAAGTTAATGGGTGTTTATCAGGTTAGAGATCCTACTTTGCTACGTTAGTTTTTGCGCATTAAGTTACTTGAGAGACAGTTTGATTACATCACATATCAACATATTCCAAGAAATTTGAATGCATTAGCTGATTCATTTGCAAACTACATTTTAGATTGGCATTTGAATCATTCACATACATAATAATTCATGCATAAAAGATAATAACACCAATATTGTATATATATAATCCGTATCAAAAAATAAATATGAGTTTGATTCATAAGTTTGTCATAGAGTCATATCATAATATACAAAATTGGGCTCGATGGCCTAAAAAATATACATAGATATATCCTTCTCCTATGGAGAAGGAGGGGCCTCTTCTGCCTCTACTACCTCTCGATAGCAAATGACCAGCCTAGCTACTTTCCTCAGTAGCTGAATCCATGTTGGGGGCACACCCACCACATTCTCCTGCATGTCGAGTGGAATATGCTCAATCCTGTATGTCGAAATGTCATGAGTCAACTGACTCATATTCTCCTCTATGTTTTCCAGCATGGCATCAGTTGCCCCTACTATCATTGGTCTCACGAAGGTACATGGGTGTCCCTCCGGATGTACTGGTCCAACATTTGCATATGACATTTTGTTTCAATACTTCAAACTCATTATAAAAATAATATATATAATTGAAATTTTTTTATAATTTTTTGAAAAACAAACTTACCAATCTCTCCCCAAGATTCTCCTGGAGAGTGAGACAGCTCAGGATCATTGCGGAATTCTATGCCCGCATATGGAAACTGCTCAAGAGCTGGTACTTTCCGGTCCCACCATGCCCACAAATCATCCTCACTATAGCAAAAGTTGCTCTCGCCACCACCCTAGAAAAGGAATATCTCTCGCCATTGACCCATCAGTGGCTCACGAGGGTTAAGTGGGGGAAAATCCATCCCCAGACTCATGGCAGACACCCTTTCAAAGAAAAAGGTGCAGAGTATGCTTATGTACCCAAAATTCTTCATCCTCTCGGTCTTACACCCGGAAAGTTGAAGATTCATGTTCGCCAGTAAACTTGAACACCAATCAAATGTTATTCCACGTATGCATTCAGTACCCATGTGCATAAAGTTCCTTGAAGCTAGATGTTGCGTAGCACTTCCAGCCATCTGGTTGAGAATACTCAAGATCACCTTGAGTGGGAAGCTTTCAACAATAGAAATAAGGACTTGACTACTGGTTTTCTTTGTACCCGGTACACAATAGGTATTGATGTAATCCTACACGGATAGGGCACCCACATTGCGAGAGGACCCTTTGAGATTCACTATGTCTCCCCTATGGGAGAGTCCCGTGATGAAATAGATGTCATCAACCGTCAATTCTAATATTTCTCCTTGGATATTGAATACTAATGCATTGGCATCCGAGTATTGTATGATCCTCTCAAGCAAGCGGATTTGTGCCCGCATATTTATCGTTCTATAAAATTTCAACAAACCACATCTTCACAACGCATGCAAGGTTAATGGATCTTGTAAAGCTACTTGATCCATCTCTTCGTGCTCCCTTTCACGCCATACCGATACCATCCTGCCATTAAACCATCAAACGTTGGTCATATTTAATTGTTTTCCCTAGTTTTTGCGGTGAACGCTACTATCTATGATGGACAGTAGAGTCTTGAACGTGACTATCTTACAGGAAGACTAGCGCACTTTTGTCGAGTGCGCTAGTCTCTTGCAAGCAAACCAACCCTCGCGCATAAACGTTTTTAAAAGTTGGATAAAAAATTATTTGGACCACCAAAATTGAAAACCTTTGTATGTAAATGAAAGCTAAGGATGGGACTACTTACTTGGTGAAAGCAGAATTTGGATTGGTGACCCCGTTTGACCGCAACGAGCAAAGGTAGCTTGAGGTTTTTCTCCACTTTTTCCCTAATTTTCAAATTGTGATATTTGATTTTCAAAGTTGAAACTATTTATAGAAATTACCTTGTAATTTTTAACCACTTTTTTTAAAAGGGTATAGTTTTAGTTTTTTATTCATTAATATTTTTCAAATTTGTATGGGTTAGACTAACTATATATTTCGAATTATCACTATATTTTCAAACATCGAACTATTAAGAATTTTTTTCTTGATTGATAGGATTAGTATAGGTACCATATTGTTTCAATATTGTGTCATTTGATAAAAAATTTCCTAGTTACTAACATTGGTTATCGAGATTCTATTCTCTGGCAGGTCATGAACTTACGATCCCTGAAGTTGTTTTAGTCGTTTCAAGCCCTTGTTTTGACTTTTCAAAAACATACAAGATAGTTGCGTTTTCTTGTTCTCTTCAGACTCGTTAAAGGAATTGAAGGAACATTCGCTTAAGTATAAGCTTAACCATTTTCCGGACTTTTGCGGATTACTTACGAAAAATGAATACTCTAGTCATCCGTGGCTAGAAGATTTCTTCTCTCATCGTTTTAAAATTTTTCGGGGGAGGAGACTAACTGTACGAAAAAGGAATTTTGGAGCCTTATTTAGGGTTTTTAGGCTCTCTAAACATGAAATCATCAAGCGAGCATTCACCTACTCGGGCTCGATGTGAAATCCACTAGAGGGTATATAGAGGATTGTTTAAGTTTTTCAGACTCTATAAACAGGAAAACACCGTCGAGCATATACCAACCCAGGCTTGATACTAAAATCCACGGGTGTGTGTATGGAGTTATTGTTTAAGTTTTTTAGACTCCTTAAAATTGAAAACACCGACGAGCAAGAACAAATCTCGGCTCGATATTAAAATCCAGAGATCAGTATTATAGAGTATTCTTCTATCTCTTCTTCGAACTCTGTAAACAATGAAGAAGGTCATTAGTCTTCCTCCCATGGGCTCGTTAAAATTTTATATGGTTGGGATTATTGAGTTTTCTTTCTTAGACCCATTAAAAAAACAAGAAGGACATTCTTTTGCCAAAAAGAATAAGGGAAGAGAAGGGTATTCCTACATCTTTTTCAGTTTTGAAGGTAGTTAATTCATTCATGTCTTTGAAAACAACGCGTACTTGAGTCCATCATTCAGTTGGCTTTTGGTTTTTGACCTTAGGGTGAACCTGATCTCCTAGTTTTCACTCCCCCGATTGGTTATTCTTCCAATCATATGGAGGATCTACTATGTCTCCTACAATGCAAGTTTATCACTTTCCCCTCATGTTAAAAACTGCCTAAGTCACTTTTGTGTCGTGCTCACTATTCAAGGATACAGCCTGTGTCGGCCATTCTGTGGTTTACCTTGACTTCATGTGTCAGGAATCCTGGTGTCAGTTTGTTTCATCTTGTTACTTGTCCTAGTCCAAATCAGCTCAAACTTGTGAGTGTTCCTCATGTTGGATGATGGAGGGTGCATTAAGGCCTCCCTTCCAGCAGAATTCTTCCCATCGACTTCAACTCATTATGCTCTGGGAATGAAGTTTAGAGTTTCAGTTAGTACCTTGGGGATTGCAGTCATTAGTGGAATTTTCCCTCGCTGTTGAATAATGGGAATACATCAATGTCTCTTATTCGATAATTTCCTCAGGTGCTCGACTTCAAGTCCATTTATTCACACCTGTTGGAACGTACTAGGTACCTTGGAACCCATTATCATTATCGATGTAAGTCCTTGCGTTTGTTAACGGTATACATCAATGATTGGTAATCAAACGATACCCCCCATGTTCAACTCTAGCTCATTTATTCACATGGTTAGGGTTTGTACCTTGGGTTGTTTGGATGAAGACCTTGGGAATTTGATAGCATCACCTTATTTATGTTATCACTCAAGCTACGCAAGACTAAGCCTTACTCATTTTGGCTCTTCATGAGACATAGATCCATATTGTTGTTATGTCTATGATATCTTATTAATGACATGGATCCATGCTTTTATTTCAATGGCCATGCTATATATACATCTCCCAATTATGTATTGCAGATCATGTTGTATCCTGCTGAACATCTATATGATGTCAAGATTGTAATTTCTCACTAAACTTGATCATTGCTTTCAGGTACTTTTGTGACTTGGTTCTGCGGTTTCTTGCTCCTCCTCTGACTTGGAATTATAATGTATTTTTTCCATCGCTTCCCTTTGATGTCACACATTAGGGGGCATCTGTTATAGGTCAAAATTGCACTTCTCCATCCGTGATCACATTACTCTGTTGATTGCACAAAAGGACACTATGGATTGAAGAGCTAGGTTGACCCTAGATGAGTTATTGCTAAGACTACACTCTTCAGCTGAAAAATATATTTTTTCTACAGTTTTCATGTCATGTGCGCTACTATTTCCACAGTGATCATGCGTTCTGAACGTTGGTCTTATTGAAGACAACCTGCGCACTCCTCTAAAATGTTGCAAACGCCGGTGGTCAAGTACAAAAGTTGCATACTGTGCGCTAGTATGGTTGTATGAAACTGTTAGGAACCCATGTCTTTACTTTGTTAGTATGTTGTTGTTGGACGCATATGCTTTGTAAGTCGTCCCGTAGTATTTGTTGATCAATAGTTTGTGTTATTGTTGTTGGCGCATATTCTTTGTAAGTCACCCGTAGTATTGTTGATCCATAGTTTGTAATGGCCCATGGTTTCGACCCATAGTATTGGCGCCTAGAATTAGTATATAAGTGTGTGTTGAGACCTATGAAGGCACCGTGAAGTTATTTGTATTGAGCTTGCTCATAGGAGGTTTCCCCCTCGAAGTGGCCCGTGATCAATATAAAAGTGATTCTAAGTTCTGTCATTTCTGCGATTTCGCATATTTTCATTAAGTAATTGTTGCAGGTGCCTCACATCTGGTATTAGAGCACTTTCTTGGGCTCGCTGGGTGAAATTTCTGCCAAATTTTTTTTCGCATCTGTTGCAAGTTCGGATTTGGGAATAATCCTTATCCGCTTAACTGTGGGAAGTACTTGGGCATAAGCCCTAAAAATCAATCATTGTGAGGAGTACCACAGGAACCTCGAAGTAGCTGGCCCATTGAGAGGACCTGCCAGCGAAAAGGGCAATGACCCCTACCTGATTGACTAGTTCCCACCCGTGAGGTAAACCAAGAGCTGTCGTTTGTGGCAAAGCGGTTATCAATTTTACCTGAGCCGTGGAGTGAGGGGTATTTCCCCAATACGCAAGCCATCAGACATCATTGGTGGCCGAGTGAAACCCCTGAACTGTTAGGAAGCCGCACATACCTGGGGTCCATATCTACTTCCAGCTGCACTATTGTCGATCACTGCTGCGCCGTTTCAGATCTATTTTGCAAGCCGTTCCAGATTCAACCATTTTCAATCCATTCGCCGTTGTTCCAGATCTCTTTCGAGCCGTAGTCGCTCCTTATTTTCACTCTGTTTCCCTTGAAATTTTCGGGGAACCCCTGTCATCCCATTCTGCATATTTCAGTCCTGAGAACCCTATCCCCAATTCCCCTTCCCAAAGCCCGAAATCCCACATTTCTCTTTTTTTAGGGTTTTCCATAACTTCCTCAGATTTCACCTAATCACCTTCAAATTTTACCACAACGTTCCTTTCTGAATTCTTCTTCTTTGTTCCCCTCTGCCAAATTTTCCCATTCTTTCACCCCGCTTCTGAAATCCTCATTTTTGCTTCCCTGTCTATCCAACATTGTCCAAAACCTAGTCAAACCCAAATTACCCTTCTGATTTTTTCCCAAATCCAAATTTTTCCTTACTGAAGTAGTTCCTGTTTTTGTTTTCCTACCCAGTCAGAAAAAATAAAATAAAATAAAATAAATAAAAAATAAAAAATAAAAATAAAAAATAAAAAAATAAAGAAAAAAATAAAAAATAAAAATAAAAAAATAAAAAAATCCTGGTTATGGTTGTCACCCGCGCAGGAGCAAAAACCATGGAGGAAGTACTTGCAGCCATCCAAGCCAAACTCCAGGATATGGATGAAAAATTTCTCGGTCTCCATCTTGAACATTCAGCTATGAACAACAAACGGCAGTCCGAGTCTTCAGTAGACAATGGGTTCTCTTCTTCCAGCAATTTCCGTGGTCCAAAGCTTGATTTTCCTCGCTTCAATGGTACCGATCCAACTGGATGGATCTATCATGCAGAACACTATTTCAGTCTGCATAATACTTTTGATGTCAACAAAGTTCCGTTGGCATCCTTTCATTTGGAACAGGAAGCTCTTCAATGGTACCGTTGGTACATCAAGGCTCATCCAGAGCCCAACTGGCCAGACTTTTGCCAGCTCCTTTTGCAACGATTTGGTCCTAGTGCTTTTGATGACTTCATAGGAGCCCTCACTAAACTTCGCCAAACTGGCACTGTGAGAGAGTATCAAACCGAATTTGAGAATCTAGCCAACCACACCGAAGGATTGTCTGATGAATTTTACCGGAGTTGTTTTATCAATGGTCTAAAGGATGCCATTCGCTCTGAGGTCAAAATGTTCTGTCCCAACACAATGATGGAAGCACTCGGGTTGGCTAAGTTGGCAGAAGACAAGATTGCATCCCAACAACGCTCCAAGCCCACTTTTGTTCCCTTCCAAAATATGGGTTCTCAGCGACCACCTATACCGCAGGCTCCTCGACCGACACCTATCAAGCGTTTGTCTGAAATAGAGATGCAAGCACGCAGAGAAAAGGGGCTTTGCTATAATTGTGATGAGAAATTCACTCGGGGACATAGATGTGTTCAGCAAAAGCTCTATCTCCTAGATGTGGAGTCTCTGCCTGCCTCTGAAATGGGTGACAAAGATCCAGAAACACTGGATGCTTCGATCGACATTCAGGAACCGCCTATTGAGCCTCCCTCTCAGGATGACCATCCAGAGATATCTCTCCATGCTTTAGCTGGAATCACCACCCCCCAAACAATGCGGGTCAGGGGTTACCTCAAGAAGATTCCTCTTACAATCCTCATTGATTCTGGTAGCACTCATAATTTCATTGACCCTCGGATCGCCAAACAAGCTGATTGTTTTATCCATCCTTGCTCCAACTTTGAAGTCATGATTGCCAATGGGGGCACCTTACCTTGCAAAGGGAAGTGTCGAAATGTGTGTATCTCTATGGGAGATTATACCTTGCGCTCTGACATGTTTGCCTTGCCCTTAGGCGGATGTGATGTGGTTTTGGGCGCTCAATGGCTATGCACACTCGGCCCTATCTTATGGGATTTTGCCAAACTTTGGATGCAGTTTTCCGAGAATGGACACAAACACACATTGACAGGATTACAACCAGGTTCTCTCAGCATCATCAGTTCACATCGCATGGAAAAACTCCTCAAGAAGAATTCACATGGTGTCATCACTTAGATCCATTCCATCCAGATGCAACCATCAGCGGTCTCCACTACTCCTTTGGATCTACAACAAATTCTGGATCGATATACAGGTGTCTTTGCTGAACCAATGGGATTACCACCTTCCAGGCTAGAAGACCATCATATTCAGCTCCTTCCTAGCAGCGTTCCTCCCAACATCAGGCCCTATCGCTACCCATTTCACCAAAAAATGGATATTGAAATGCTCGTTCGGGACTTATTGAAGCAAGGTATTATTCGCCCAAGCACTAGTTCATTTTCTTCTCCAGTTATTCTTGTCCACAAAAAAGATGGGTCATGGCACCTCTGCATTGACTTCCGAGCACTTAATCACCTCACCATCAAGGATAAGTTTCCAATTCATGTTGTTGATGAGCTTCATGGGGCTCACTTTTTCTCCAAGTTGGATCTTCGTTCTGGGTATCATCAAATTCGGGTTCATGAGGATGATATTCCTAAAATAGCTTTCCGCACACATGATGGTCATTATGAGTTTTTGGTCATGCCCTTTGGCCTCACTAATGCTCCTTCCACATTCCAGGCCTTAATGAATAAAATATTTTGACCCTACTTGCGGAAATTCATTTTGGTATTCTTTGATGATATCCTCATCTACAGTAAAACATGGGATGAACATCTCCAGCATCTGGATCTTGTCATGCAACTTTTCTTTGATCATCATCTCCATGCCAAGTAGTCTAAATGTGTTTTTGGACAAAAGGAAGTTGAGTATCTCGAGCACATTATCTCACCACAAGGGGTTCGCGTGGATCTTGCCAAAATCGAGGCCATGAACAATTGGCCACATCCACAGACACTCAAGAGCCTTCAAGGTTTTTTGGGGTTAACTGGCTACTATCGCAAGTTTGTCAAGGATTATGGGAAGATTGCAGCTCCATTAACTGCTCTATTGAAAAAAGATGCTTTTACATGGACACCTGCTGCTCAGTGTGCATTTGACAAACTAAAACAAGCTATGTGTACTACACCGGTGCTAGCTCTGCCCGATTTTTCCAAGCCCTTCACTATTGAGAGTGATGCTTGCGGCAATGGACTTGGTACTATTCTCCTTCAAGATGAACACCCCATTGCGTTCACCAGCAAAGCCCTTTCAGGTAAGAATTTAGCTGCCTCTACCTATGAGAAGGAAATGATGGTTATTTTGCATGCAGTACAGAAGTGGCGTCCATACCTATTAGGGAATCATTTCTGCATCAAGACTGATCACCAGAGTCTGAAATATTTCTTGGACCAGCGTGTCTCCTCCCCGGCACAACAGAAATGGGTTAGCAAACTCATGGGTTATGACTATGAGATCACTTACAAGAAGGGTAAAGACAATATTGTGGCAGATGCTCTTTCTCGCACATTTGATTCCCAAGGTTCTCTTTCAGCTATTTCTATGCCTGTTCCAAATTGGTTGCAATCTGTTCAACAGGGTTATGTCAATGACTCTTCCTTATCTCAGATCATCCAACACTTGACCAACAATCCGTCTTCTATCCCACATTACTCTTGGGATGGGGTTTCTCTGCGATACAAGGGTCGTCTGGTGCTTCCCCAGAGCACAGATCTTCAAAAGGCTGTCTTCTATGAACTCCATGCTTCTCCATCGGTCGGGCACTCTGGGTTCCTCAAAACATATGAACGCGCACGGCGTAACTTCTTTTGGAAGGGCATGAAAAGGACAATTCAACAGATGGTGGCCGAATGTGATACCTGCCAGCACAATAAGGGTGAAACAGCACTCCTTCCAGGATTGCTTGAACCCTTGCCCATACCTACACGGATTTGGACAGATATTTCTATGGATTTCATTGAAGGGCTCCCTAAATCTGGCGGGAAGACAGTGATTCTCGTTTTGGTTGATCATCTCTCCAAATATAGTCATTTTTGTGCTCGCAGCCATCCCTATACAACCTTCTCCGTCGCTCAAATTTTTATGGACCAGATCTTTCGTCTTCATGGCATCCCTTCTTCCATTGTCTCGGATCATGATGCGACTTTCACTAGCCATTTTTGGACAGAACTATTTCGCCACACTGGCACCAAACTGAAGATGAGTTCAGGGTATCACCCACAAACAGATGGTCAGACTGAAAATGTCAATAAATGCTTGGAAACTTATCTTCGTTGCTTCACCTCGGAACAACAACATCAGTGGTCCAAGTGGCTCCCTCTCGCTGAATGGTGGTACAATACCTCTTACCACACTGCCTCTAAAATGACCCCATATGAAGCAGTATATGGCCAGGCACCTCCAGCTCTTCTTCCATACACCCCCACCAGTTCACCAGTTCAGGAAGTTGACACGGTCCTTCGCAACCGCGATCAGATTCTTCGCATTTTGCGGGACAATCTTCACATGGCAAGAAATCGCATGAAGCAACAAGCTGATCAGCACCGTTCGGAGCGCACTTTTCAAGTCGGCGATATGGTTTTTCTTCGTCTCCAGCCATACAAACAATCCTCCTTGAAACTCAAAGGGCATCATAAGCTCGCTCCAAATTTCTATGGGCCATATCGGATTCTTTAGAAGATTGGGTCCGTTGCTTATGAATTAGAACTTCCTCCTTCTTCCCGCATTCATCCAGTCTTTCATGTCTCTTGTCTGAAGAAATTTCTTGGCACCAACATCAACGGCCAAACGATTTTACCCGAACTGGATAATGAAGGATCCATCCTTTTGGAGCCAGAGGCCATCCTCAATCGGTGCACGCATCATCTTCGCTCTCGCTCTATCACAGGGGTCTTAATTCAGTGGCACGGCATGCAACCAGAGGATGATTCCACATCTAAAGCTTTGAGGACAAAGCTGTTTTTAAGTGGGAGGGGATGTTAGGAACCCATGTCTTTACTTTGTTAGTATGTTGTTGTTGGACGCATATGCTTTGTAAGTCGTCCCGTAGTATTTGTTGATCAATAGTTTGTGTTATTGTTGTTGGCGCATATGCTTTGTAAGTCGCTCGTAGTATTGTTGATCCATAGTTTGTAATGGCCCATGGTTTCGACCCATAGTATTGGCGCCTAAAATTAGTATATAAGTGTGTGTTGAGACCTATGAAGGCACCGTGAAGTTATTTGTATTGAGCTTGCTCATAGGAGGTTGCCCCCTCGAATTGGCCCGTGATCAATATAAAAGTGATTCTGAGTTCTGTCATTTCTGCTATTTCGCATATTTTCATTAAGTAATTGTTGCAGGTGCCTCACAGAAACCTGTGCTCATCTTAAGATGAAATGAAAAAATATATTAAGATTACGAATTGGGATTAGTTGAAGTTGGTTCTAAAACTTCCCCAACCTCCCAATTCAACTACCTCTCGAATTAAACTTCCTACCTTGTCCCATAAATACAAGGAGGAGCCATGAGAGAGAGAACCTAGAAGGAATGATAAGTTGTTGTTACGCTGGAAGAATTCCCAAGTCATTATGAAGAGCAGGAGCCCAGGACTCGGTTGCAGAAGTGTCTTGATAGATTTGGTATATCTGTACTTATCTACATTTCTTTGACAATAAAAGGTGGAAATACCCTTCCCGTCCCAAATTGAATGTCTACTTGATTGAATGTTTATTTGTTTAAATATCTGATTGTAGTTGATGTTAATTGTTTTCAATTTCATTATATTTATTACAGTCAAGATACGTTGGGGAAGGTTAACTTTGTTTTGCAGGTTCATCATTGCGGAAGATCAAGCGAAAACTGGGACTAGCCATCGTTAAAAGGGTATGGCTTTCGGAATCTTAAACTCTTTCCATTTGTAATAACTAATGCTAAACATGAATGTATTTACCTGTCACCCCACACAAGTTGGTAGTGTCGTCTCCCCACTATAAGGTATTTTCCTGCACAACAGTCGTCATCGTCATCGTCTTCATCATCATCATCGTCATCATCTTCATCTTCATCATCATCATCATCATCATCATTTCCATCTTATCATCATCCATCATCTTCATTATCATCATTATCATCATCTTCATCATCATATTCATCATCATATTCATCATCATCGTCGTCATCATCCTTTTCATCATCATCTTCATCATCATCATGTTCCTCATCACTATCTTCCTCATCATCATATTCTTCCTCGTCATCATCATCATCATCATCATCATCTTCCTCATCACCCTCTTCCTCATCATCATATTCTTCCTCTTCATCATCATCATCATCATCATTATCATCATCATCATCATCATCATTACCATCATCATCATCATCATCATCATCATCATCGTCGTCATCTCACACTAGTAATGATTCAGCAAAATTAGAGAAGCTCCTTATATCCAAAATTCGAGAAACTCCTTATGATGATGAAGATTGGTAGATTTTTATTTTTATATAACATTTAACCCCATAAATTTCCTACAATCCCTATAACCTTTAAATCCTAACCTACAATCCTTATAACCCTAACCCCAAAACCCCTAAACACCTAGAAGGACTTATGCACTTAGGGATTATGGTTTAGAAGAGGGCCTAAAGGCCTCAATGGAGGAGGGGCTATAGGAATAAACTGACACATATCAATTTATTGGGAAATAAATGAACTAACTTTGCCCACCAAACTATGCAAATTTCAATAGGGGCATTGCAAGCGCTAGCAATGCACACACGCATCTAGCGTGCACGCTCTATTAGTGCTTGCGTGTCCCTGCTGAGCATAAAATTCATAAAATAACCCACACTCTTCTCCCGCATTTTTTCTCTCATTCCATGCATGTTTTTCGCTATTTTCACACACAGTCTGACAACCATTTTCATTCTGGATTGAATTCACACACCAATTGGTGTTTCTTTGACAATTTGGATAGAATACACAACAGTTGGGGCTCTATTTGACTCTTTGGATTGAATACACACCAGTTGGGATCTATTTCGATCCTTTGATTGAATACACAACAGTTGGACTCTATTTGGATCCTTAAATTGAATTCTCATGCTGCTTGGACACACTTCAACTCTTCTTACATATAGTGGATACATCAAAATATAATTTTACATTTGAAGCAAAGAGAAATCATAATCCTTGAGGTATGGTGACCTCTTCCTCTTGTTAGATGTATTTTAGTCTTCATTCACTTTGTTTGAATTGTCTCTATTTTAGTTTTTCCTCATGAATTGTATGATAGATGTATTTTAGTCTTCTTAAGCTTCAACATAAACAATAATAACATCTTACCGCAGAAAAACTACAACATGCACCAAGCAATGCTTTCAACCTTTCATGAAGATAATAAAAAAAACTTGCTTGCATCACCACCAATAACCTTTCATAATCACATAACTCCATCTAGTACACAAACATTTGTTGAATTCCTCATGATTTCACTACAACAACTCACACAAACACCTTAAAACTCTTAATATTTTGGGGCTATTTTCCTTCATCCAAAACATGAAAATGAAGCGAGTAGGAGCTTCTCCTTTTGTAGGGAATGTGCTCCTACTAACATTCCATACCACCATCCAATACCATCTAATACCATCCAATTGAGTTCCTAGAGGTGATGTTTCTTTTATATCTAGGGCATTCTCAATAGCTTTTAAGATTATATGAAAACATTCTCACTAGATGTTGTTGTACATAATCAATTGCTACATTGAGTTTTAATAATCATGCACATCAAGTTTTAATATCTTATTTGTTGTTCATTCTTGCAGGGGTGATATTTTTGTTTTGTTAAAAAACGTATTGAATATGGGAAACATACGTAATAATAAAAGAAAGTCTAGAAGGAAGGATCCTCCCCCTGAAAAGGCCCATGAGATAAGAGAAAATGACAGGTTGTACATGGAAAACCATAGACATCAAAATGTTAGTGCCTTATATCCATAAACAAGAAATGACAAAGTGGTTGAATTCAATCAAATATTGCTTGGTGTTAAGTATGAAGGGATGGATGTTGAACAAGTTGTTAATTGGAAACATCCTCAAGAAGAACACACACATGTCGAACACACTCCCTCGCAGGACCAAATTGTGAATGAAGGGTCACAACAAACCAGTGATGAGACTCGTACTTCCTTTTCGACTCCCTTGCCTCGTCTATCAAGTGGACGATGAAGAAATCCCAGATGTATTCATGTGGATGAAAGTTCATTTTCAGGTCTTGAAGGTAAGTTTCCCAAACGCACTATTGATTTCCATTGTAACATGATAATCAAAGAATTTTTTGAATCCAAAACCGATGCAGCAAAATGTCAATTGTTTCTGGCTTTGTTAAAATCACATTGTCTAGCTCATCTTAGGAGAATTTTGGGCATAAAGGTAGTTAGAAGTTCAGAGGCCAACAATCATGTTCTTAGAAATCTATAGTCTACATTTAATTTTATGGAAAAACTTCTCATATAAAATATTTTAATGCAACTCGTCGTGTACTGTCGTAATCGATTGTAGACAAATCCACAAGGCAGCGTCGCTTGCTATCATACACATGTAAAATATTTAAAGTAGATAGAAAGACTCTTCAAAAGTATTATGTTATTAGAGGAAAAATTGAGACCCCAGGCCAAAAATATTGTTGGGCCTCTGTTGGTAGGATACCTTGTTTAGACATGAAGCTTATTGATGTTGTTAAAGAACTAGTACAAAAGTTTTGGCATGATAACACTAGACCGTCATCGAATCAAAGAGATGTGTTAAAGTTCATAAAAGGTGTAAGGGGTGTGAAACCCATGTCAAGCACTTCCTTGACATGACACAAATGGAACTCTATGAGAGGTTCAAGAATGAGCACACACAATTGAACTTGGGCAAAAGGTCCTTTGAAAATGATGCAAGTCTCCTTACGACAAGGTTGTTGCTTAAAAATTACACACAACACACACGTTCACATAAACAAGACGTAAACAATATGCCAAAAGCTGGCTTATATTACTTCTACCGAAACGTTTACAATGCAAACTACAAGAATGTAAATAACTAACTATTGTCGGCCTTATCCAATTACAATACAAAATTAACTGTGTGCTATCTCAGAGTGTCGACCGTCACCCTCTCCTGGTTCACTGCGGAACTCTGAGCTATGGTTCAATATTCTCTGTACTTTGTAGATGTGTGACTTTTCTCTCCAAAATACAAAACTTCTCTTGAGATCTCCTCTTCTGATCCTCTGCTGATCGAACTGAACGAAACTCGCCTGCTCTGTGCCTATGCACAAACCTTCTACTCTGTTGCTGATGTTCTCGAGTTCACACCCACCCGCGAGATACACTTCCTCTATCTGTCGATCTCCTCAAATCCTACAGACCTGCAACTATCAACACCCCTGCCGTGCTACACAATCTTTTCTTGTGATGATATATGTCATGTCCTCAACCACCCGCAATAATTGCCATTAACTTCCTTAGCAACCCCAAACTGTTGCTAAGTACTCTTCTTGACTTTCTGCATGTCCTTCTGACACTGCTAGAGTAGTCGATCTTATCACAGTCTTGACCATACTATCTTCCGTTAGCCTTCGACATACCCTATCGGCTTCCCTTCGCACTTCTAGGATTCGCCTCAAATCCTGTCGGTGTTGTGTTTCAACAACATGTCGATCTTTGGTGACTCCGTTGTTACTTTGTCAACCTTTGTCATGTTGAATCTCGACCCTCTACATCTTCTGTTGATATGTGTATCGAATACTCTTGCTTGACTCATTGACTTCGACAACCAATTTTCTCTTCTGCACCAGTGGTAATCTGTAATCCCTCTAGTCAAACTCCTTCATGTCGATAATCTTCGACTGCTCTGCCTAGGCCCGAATTCTCCTACATCAGACTCTCTAGGTGAAAAATAACTAGACTGCTCCATCAGTCTCATGAACTCTTCTTTGAAAATCCATGTCACCTCCTGCAACTCATCATCTTTCCATCGCACTAATTATTCCTTATTTTTCTAACTGCACATATGCTTGAGTTCACGTTCCTCGATCACTTCTGCAATTTCCTCCTTGCGTCGATCTGGAATCTGCACTATCTGGTCAATGTTTGACACTTCCACGCTTCTACTGCTTGAACCTTCTTCAAATTTGTACATATCTGAGACATTGAACGTTGGTGAAATGCTCAAGTCATTTGGCAGCTCCAGCACATAAGCGTTGTCCGAAATTTTCTTTAGAATCTTACATGGTCCAATCTTCTTCAACTTCAGCTTGTTATATATTCTCGTCGAAAATATCTCCTTCCGCAAATGTGCATAGACTAAGTCTCCTTCGCTAACCGACTGTAGCCTCTTCTTCATGTCGGCTCTCAACTTGTATGTCGTGTTACTCTTTTATATGCGCTTTTGTACATCTTCATGCACTTCTTTCATATGCTCTATGAATGATTCTGCATCCGCGCTTTTCCTGGTTTTTGTTGGTAACTCGACCAAATCCACCACTCCATTTGGGATTCTTCCTTAAACAATATAGAATGGGCTCAACCCTGTCGAGCGATTCACGGAATTGTTATATAAAGAATCTGCTTGCACCAACGCATTGTCCCACTGCCTGGGTCTATCATCTCTCAAACACCTTAGAAGGTTTCCCAAACTTCTATTCACCACCTCGTTCTATTCGTCTATCTGCGGATGATATGCCGAGCTAAACTACAACCTCGTGTCCAGTTTCTTCCATAGGGTTCTCTAGAAATGCCCCATAAACTTGGTATCTCTATCCGATGTGATACGCTCTGGTAACCCATGAAATCTGACGACTTCTTTGAATAATAGTACAACAATTCCTGTGGTGTCACTTGTCTTCTGACACGGAATAAAGTGTGTCATTTTTTAAAATCTTTCGACTACAACAAAAATTGAAAAGCTTCCTTGCTGCGTCTTCGGAAATCCTAGCACAAAATCCATGCTCAGGTGCTCCCATGCGGTATTTGTTATAGGTAATGGTGTATACAACACCATGTTCTGACTTCTCCCATTTTCCAACTAGCAAACTCTACATTGTCGTACCCACTTTCCAACATCTGTCATCATTCCTGGCCAATAATACTTTTCTTCAACTAATACCATGTTCTTGTCGATGCCAAAATGACCTGCTAACCCACTGCTATGCAACTCTCGGATTAGGTTCTCTCTTATGGATCCTATGGGAATACACAACTATTGTCCCTTGAATAGGTATCCCTCTTGGATAAAATAATCCCAAGTATGGAGTCTTGTTGACACTCCGTGGTTCACGACAAGCCTCCTATGCTTTCGCAAAATCCTCATCAGTCATATACTCTGCCTTCACTGACTCTATTCCTATTGCTTGAATTGTCATCGTGTTCAACAATGCAACTCTTCAACTCAACACGTTGACAACCTTGTTCGACTTGCTCGACTTATGTCGCAACATGAAAGTATGTCCCTGTAGGAATTCAACCCACTTTATTTTCCATTAATTCAACTTCGACTGAGTATTCAGATATCTCAGTGCTTGGTGATTTGTGTATAACACAAATTCCTTGGGCAACAAATAATGCCTCCACTTCTTCAATGCCTGGACAATAGCATAAAATTCCTAGTCATAGACCAAATATTTCTGCTTCGCATCATCCAATTTCTCACTGAAGAATGCAATTGGTCACCCCTCCTGGCTCAACACTACTCCAATTTTCATTCCACTCGTGTCGCAATCGACCTGGAAAAATTTGTCAAAATATGGGAGCGCTAACACTGGGCTGTCAGTGACCTTTTCCTTCAACTTGTTGAAAGCTCGTTGGGCAGCTTCCGTCCACTTGAATTCCCCTTTTCTAATTAACTCTGTCAAAGGTCCACAAATCTGACTAAATCCTGGGATGAACATCCTGTAGAAACTGGAAAATCCATGGAAAATCCTTACTCTAGTTGTACTTATCGGTTCTAGCCAATCCAATATTGCCTTCACCTTTTCTGGGTCTATCACTAAACCTTTACCCGAGATTACAAATCCCAAGTACACCAGTTCTTCCTTCATGAAGAAACACTTTTGCAAGTTCACCATCAGCTTCTCTTCCTGCAACTTCTGCAATACCTGTTGAATGTGTCTCAAGTGCTCTGTCTTGGTTCGACTAAATATCAGGATGTCATCTAGGTAGACTATGACAAACTTACCTAAGAATGGTTTTAGTACCTCATTCATCAACCGCATGAATGTACTGGGTGCATTAGTCAATCCAAACGGCATGAATAACCATTCATACAACCCTTCTTTCATATTGAATGTTTTTTTCCATTCATCTCCTTCTCTAACACGAATCTGGTGATAACTGTTCTTCAGGTCTATCTTGGTGAAGTACTTTGCTCCACTCAAGCAATCCATCAAGTCATCCATCCTCGGAAATGGAAACTTGTACTTGATCGTGATCTTATTAATAGCTCTGGAGTCTGTACACATCCTCCATTCTCCACATTTCTTCGGTGCTAATACTATTGGTACTGTGCATGGAATCAGACTTTCTCTGATCAACCCTCTGTCCAACAACTCCTGGACCTGTTGATTGATTTCTTGACCTTCTGTTGGACTCATCCTATGTGGTTCCTTGTTTGGCAGACTTGACCCTGGAATCAAGTTGATCTAATGGGATATGCTTCTCGTCGGTGGCAATCCTGTCGGTGTCTCATCGACTACTATGCTTCCAAACTCGTCAAGCATATTTTCGACTTCAACCGAAATCATCTCCATTGTCAACCTATCGACACATGGTACTTTTGGAATGATAGAAAAACATCACGACTGCTTTTCCTCTTCCACGAGGAATTTCTTCATTGAACACATCAACACTCGCTTTTCCCAAAATTTGCTCTCGCCTTGCTTACCGTCGGCTGGCTCCTCCTTTCTTCCACATCATGACTATGTTGGCTGACCATTATAGATCATCTTCCAATCATATTGCCATGGTCTCCCTAAAAATAGATGGCACGAGCCCATTGGGATTACGTCGCACAGTACAATGTCTTAAAATCCTTCGACTCTGAAGTTAATCAAGCACAGTCTAGTCACCTTCACATGGTGTCCTTTCTGCAACCATGAGATCTTGTAGGGGTGTGGATGTTCTCGACACTTCAACCCTATCTTGTCAATGACCTCTGTCGACACAAGATTCTCAGTGCTTCCACCATCAAACATGGTCTTGCAACGCCATACACCGATTCACACCTTGGTTCAAAAGATAGCCTTTCGTTGTGTCGACTCTTTCTCATCGTGTTGGTCTTCCTGCACCAATGTTCTTTTGACCATTAGGTTTAGATTTTTCTTCTTCTCATCCTCATTGCTGTCGGATGCCAATTATGTCCTCTCGTCGACTTGCTCATCTCTTCAACATCTGGGCCTCGACTCCTCTTCAGCATGTAGGTTCTCTGGGCATTCATATGCCTTGTGTCCGGCTCCTCGACACTTGTAATACATTATGGTTGGTCTATCAGCTCCTTTTCTTTCGGATGGACCACTTTGACCATACGCACCTCAACTGTGTGTTCCTCAACCAGCACGTTGGTTTTCTTGCATCTTCTCTCTTGTCAATGTCCCATCCGCATGTCGGTTGTCTTCGAGATATTCTCTTCTATAACCGTTACTTTGGCCTTTCACGGAAACAATGTTTGCACCCCGACCAGTCATCCTGCCTCTGATCGCTACGGATTTCCTCGACAGTTTCTCTTCTTCCTTCAGAGCTAACTGGTAAGCTTCTCCCACTGCTCTGAATATTGACATGCTCAACTCATCTTGAATGACATATTGCAAGCCGTTGACATATCTTGCGACAACTTCTTTGCCTTTGTCGTTTTGACCCAAACTTATCGACAATCTATAGAACTATTCCGTGTAGTCCCTCACGGTCATCTCTTTTTGTCGAAAGTTCTGCAACTTCCAGAATAGGGAAATCACATAGTCATTTGGAAATAACCTCTCTTTCAGCGTGGCGACCATCCTATCCCAAGACTTGATTTTCTTCTTGCCCTTCTTGAATCTTTCAGCTTGCACATTCTCCCACCAAAATAAGGCATGACCCTTCAACCTCATACATCCAGTCTTAACCCGTTTAGGATCCTCGATCTGCTCTATGTCGAAATATTTCTCCATCTCTCTAAACCAGTCGATTAATTCTTCTAGATCCAGGCTCCCCGAGTAGGTACGTACATATATATTTGTCCGATCTCTCATATCCGTCAAAAGCTTGATGAGTTTTTCTTATGGTTCTTCTCCTTCTGCTTCCCGTGCTTCCACTTCTTCAACCTCTTCATCGTTTTGGTCTAACGCATCAGGAATACAACCACGCCTTTGGATTTCTTTGATTGATGTGACTTCATTTGTCAAAGTTCGCATTGTTTGAACGCACTCATCAAAAATATCACGATCAACTGTGACTGCTGCGCCATGTGCTCTTCATCCAAATCCTCGAATGTTAACGCCTCTGTGAGCCATTTTCAACCTTGGATGAAACTCCCACTCCATCCAATCGCAACCGAACTTCTTCAAGTCGTGTACAACTCTACCCAACCGTAGTTGGAGCTATAAACACACTCACAGTCTCTCTTATCCACATGATATTGATTCAACTCGACCGGACTCACTTTCGGGCTCTGATACCAACTGACACAAGTCAGGTCGGTATCACCGCTTCTTGAAAAACTTCAGCTCTGATACCAACTGACGCAAGTTTCCTTATGACTAAGGTTCTTGCTTAACAATTACACACAACACACACATTCACATAAACAAGATGTAAACAATATGCTAGAAGTTGGCTTATATTACTTCTACCGAAACGGTTACAATGCAAACTGCAAGAATGTAAATAACTAGCTATTGTTGGCCTTAGCCAATTACAATACATAAGTAACTGTGTGCTATCTCAGTGTGTTGACTGTCACCCGCTCCTGGTTCACTGTGGAACTCTGAGATATGGTTCGATCTTCTCTACGCTCTCTAGATGTGTGACTTTTCTCTCCAATCTACAAAAATTCTCTTGATCTCTCCTCCTCCGATCCTCTGCTGATTGAACTGAACGGAACTCCCCTGCTATGTCCCTGCACACAAACCTTCTACTCTGCTGCTGTTGTTCCCAAGATCACTCCAATCCCTGAGACATGCTTCCTCTGTCTGTCGATCTCCTCAGATCATGCAGACCTGCAATTGTCAGTGCCCCTGCCGTGCTGCACAATATCTGCCTCTGACGATGTTTGTCATGTCCTCAACCACCTGCAATAAATTCCATTAACTTCCTTAGCAACCCCAAACTGTTTCCAAGTATTCTTCTTGACTTTTTTCACGTCCTTCTAACACTGATACAGTAGTCAGTCTTATCACAGCCTTGACCATATTGTCTTCCGTTAGGCTTTGACATACACTGTCGGATTCCCTTCGCACTTCTAGGCTTCGCCTCAAATCTTGTCGGTGTCGCGGTTCGACAACATGTCGATCTTCAGTGACTCCGTTGTTACTATACCATCTATCGATCTTTTTCATGTCAACTCTCAACCTTCTCCATCTTCTGTCGATATGTGTATCTAATGTTCCTGCTCGACTCATTGACTTTGACAGCCAATCTGCTCTTCCGCACCAGTGATCATCGAAAATCCCTCTAGTTGGCCTCCTTCATGTCGATCATCTTCGACTTCTCTTCCTAGGCCCTGATGCTCCTACATCATAAAAATGCAAACCCTGGTATGTTAGAATTTGCATTGATCGCAACACATGTTGTTGTAGATACCATGTAGAATTTGAGTACTATTATGATACATATAGACATATATTTTTTTATTTGCATACTAACATTGCGCATGACTTCCCTTCATTACAACCACCGAATGCATTCAGAGAATTTACACATAGCATAATGTGTCCAGGACCTGAAGGAAAAAATATTATAAAAAATCATGTTTATATGGGACATGTTCCAGGTGCAGTGGATTTTCATTATTGAGCCGATTCATCCATGAAACCGAGGAGCACAAATTTGGGATGATGTCAATAGAAATGCAGAACTTCAATTACATAACATATCAAGTATATAGTGCGAAGGAAAGCAAAAAAATGCATTGGTGAAGTCACAGGTAATCTAAGTTTGCATACTATCATACTGTACATGTTGAATTTGTACATATATATTTAGATTGAGAATGTCACGTTGTAATAATGCCCTTGGTTTTGTGGCACCAGGTAAAAATTTGCGATTTCATGAAGGAATTCTACCAAAAGACCGAGCAGTATGTACAACATGTCCATGTAGCATGATGGCAGAATGAACAGTACAGAAAGTGAAGGGACACATTTCCCAATGGCACAATATTGTCAGTTGTCGACTTTGCTGTAAACTACACCCTACAACCACAGAATGAGATTCAAAGTCAATACTACCATTCAAACCAATTTAGCATAATGGTCCATATCACATATAGGCATGCGCCAGAGAGCATCAATGACATGAGGATAATATTGAAAGGGACCAACTTCTACACCAGTGATGATAGGTGCCATGACCTACATTATGTGAAGCATTGCTTCAGAATTTTCTATGACCAGTTGAAGGAGAGAGGTATACAAATGGCTGAGCATTGGATATGGTCAGATGGTTGTGCAAGCTAGTTCAAAAATGCACGTGTACTCCAGTGGTTGAGTATTTTGCACAATACTTATGATGTCCTGCATATATGGAACTATTTTGAGACTGGGCATGGAAAGGGAGATCATGATGGGGCTGGAGAATGTCTCAAAACTACCCTACGAAGGGAGGACATGAGTTGCATGACAAACCCTCATATTCAGGATGCGGAATGCATAGTTCAATATTGCTCTTTAAAAATTTCAGATCGAACCATAGAGCAGCATAGACCAATAGGTAGAGGACATGTTGTCATAAATTTATGGAATGTGGTTGATATAGATCAATCGCGTTCTTATATTTGTATTATGTGCAAGGAACTTGTGGATTTCATTCGGTTTGAAGCTCAAACAACCCCTTATTTGAAATATGGACGCGAAAACTTGCTTGTTTTTGTGGGCCTTGCAGCAGATGTGAGTAGGATGAGTGTGATTCAATGGATTGGGTTGATGAATGGGATCATGTATCACTTGCAGTGGACCCACATGCAGCTTTTGAAACAATCCAGTTAGAGGAAGGCCAGTCCTCTATTTTGAATGAACATGATCATATATTTGATCTTGTACAACCAGGTAAAAATTTTTGCATGCATATCCCGATTCCCTCCTTGCTTTTGTAATTATCCAAGTTATCAAACCACTACTTATTGGAATATGACCGTAAAATGCATTTTTGCAGGACACATCTACGCAGTTGTTGCCCCGACAGACAATGCAATTGGGACGGATTATTGGTTGGAACGATGCATCCATGGGGAAGAAAACCCTCCTTGCATCATTAACTGATAGTGAAGGCATTACCTTTCCTACTGGCTCGATGGTTTTCCAGGGGGAATATCTTACAGTATATGGAAAGGGGCCAAAGAGAAATGGCTACACATACACGAATTATAGACTAGGTTCACGGGTGTATCACTTTATGCACTTGATCATTGGTACAAACATCCAACTAAAAACAATGTCAACAAAGACATCAAACAAGGTACGCTACTTACTACCTCATGCAAAGCACGAGAGGTTTTTTGAGACAATAAAAAACCGAGAAGATCCAAGAGGGCCTAATTGATTGAGGTACATAGTATAGTCATGCGATTGTTTATTCATGCATGTCTAATGTTATTCATGTTAGATAGTTTATTTTATATCGTTATCTTATATTGTTTATTTTATGTTTGAGTTATGATTAAGTGACTATTACAATACATTGATGTTTTACACCAACCACTCCAATTCAAGTGTCCATCCGTTTAGGAAAACTTCACATGGATTTAAACAAGAATGAAAACTCATCTTATATTATAACATTTCATAATATTCAATAGAAATTAGAATCAATACACATCAATGAGTACACATTTTTCATTCACAAATAACAATGAACACATGCAAATATCTATGCACATATACAAAAATTTACATGTTAGAAAAAACACACATAGGCAAAGATTTAGATACACACTTGCACAAAGAAAACCATACAAATATTAGTATAAAATAACACACAACATCATCTTTTCAAACACAATTACACACCTAAATATCACTTTCAAATATTTTGAATTTTGAATTATGCATTAGGCTCTAAAGGCACCTTCTAGGGACCAAGGTTCATTAATGATGCCCCGAAGCATTACAAATGACCCATTAAATTGATCGTTAGTCCCAAGCCATAAATATATATTTCTATCCTTGATATTTTGGTCTCCCTTTTCGAATCATGTTTATGAATTTGAGGTCCACCCATAAAGCTCAAAAAATACTAACGGTGTCCATAATGGCATTCAAATATTTAAGTTATACTAGACCAATATTATGTGGTTGGTTACGGCTTCACATTTTCCCTATCCTTGGAAACCTCCTTTAGAGCCTAAGGTCAAGGTTTCATCGTTTGACAATGTTTAGTTCCATAAAACCCATACTGAGTGCTAAATGCATGGAATCCTTTTTTAGGGCATAATGCATATCTTTCCTCCATTGAACATATTCATGGTCCCTAGACCCATACCTAATGTCCACAACCTATTTATTGCATCGAGGTCAACAATCAAAGGAAAATGATACCCTTCAGAGATCAACTATTATTCTTTAAGGAATTATCCATGGCTCGAGATACTTGATAGAGACACTTTAAACCAGCTCAAGGATACCTCTAGTCTACCTTCAATATACTTAGCCTACCTTTGCATATGCCATATAAAAATGGGGACATCCAGTTGGTACAAATTTTATGGCATATCCTCTCTAATTGACTTATGGTAAAGCACTTTCTTATGTGTTTACATAACATTAGGAGGTCAAAGGTGTTACTCTATAATGGTTCACATATTCTCAATATTGTCTCAATAGCTTAGGGAGCATCACAATGTGGTTATTAGTGTATGACCTCTTGTGTGAGGTGTGCCCTTAGGGATTTAAGCAAGCACAATCCGCATTTCATCTCATTAGCAACATTTACCTAGCCATTTTTCATATGTATCAACACTTGGGAGCCAAACAACCCTAAGACATATCCTATATGGTAGTTTGAAAGCTCCTTTATGCACATGCAGGAGTTGACAGAACCTAAGTCCGCTCATCGGTTTGGGTTCCATGCCTCTGGAGCAATTCCTCATAGTGTCCCTGAATGGCCCCGGGGTGCTCGACCAAAATTCCCGCAGCAGCAAAATTGTGACTCCGATTGTGAATCCGTCGATTCTAATGGATGCGGATGCTGGGTTTCAGCTAGGGGACCCCCACACCATTCCTCGAAGTCTCGAAAACGGTGCTATTGTGCCATCTCTGTAGCTAGGGTTTTTCTCAATGAAGGACATTCCAATCTTGCTCAAGGGGGTCATTTACGATCCAAAAGCTATCGGGCATGTGTGGCCATCGTGAACACATCCAAAATGGCCACGTGCACGTGAGGGATTCGATGGAACCCAAGTCTGCTCACCGGTTTGGGTTCCGTGCCCCCGGAGCAATTCCTCAAAGTGTTCCTGAATGGGCCTGGGGTGCCTGACCAAAATTCCCGCAGCAGTAAAACCGTTACACTGATCACTAATCCATCTATTTCGATGGATACGGGAGGCCATATTTCAGCTAAGGGAGCCCCCACACCATGCCTCGAAGTATCATGAACGATCATATTGTGCCATCTCCGGAGCTTTGGTTTTGATCAGTGAAGGCCATGCCAATCTTGCTCAAGGGGGTCATTTCTAATCCAAAGGCTCCAGGCGTGCATGGCCATTCTGAACACATCCAAAATGGCCACGTGCACGTGCGTGAGCAGACGGAACCTAATTTCGCTTTCTGGTTTGGGTTTCGTGCCCCCGGAGCAATTCCTTAAAGTATCCCTGAATGGCCCCGGGGTTCCTGACCAAAATGACCGCAGCAGCAAAATCGTGACTCCGATTGCGAATACGTTGATTCCAATGGATCCGCAACACCGGGTTTCATCTAGGACCCCACCACACCGTGCCTCGAAGTCTCAAAAATGGTGCTATTGTGCCATCTCCGGAGCTGGGGTTTTTCTCAATGAAGGCCATGCCAATCCTGCTCAAGGAGGTCATTTCTAATCCGAAGGATCCCGAGTGTGCGTGGCCATCGTGAACACGTCCACAATGGCCATGTGCACGTGTGGGAGCAGATGGAACCTGAGTCCGCTCGCCAGTTTGGGTTCTGTTCCCCCGGAGAAATTCCTTAAAGTGTCCCTGAATGGCCCTGAGGTGCCCAAAAAAAATGACTACAGCACCAAAACCGTGACTCTGATCGTGAATCTGTCGATTCCGATGGATCTGGGATGTCGGGTTCCAGATAGGCCCCCCCTCCACACCCTGCCTCTAAGTCTCAAAAATGGTGCTATTGTTCCATCTCCGTAGCTAGGTTTTTGCTCAGTGAAGGCCATTCCAATCTTGCTCAAAGGGGTCATTTACGATCCGAAGGCTCCTAGGCGTACGTGGCCTTCATGAACACATCCACTAGCTGTGTATATTTTTGACAACTAGTTGTGTCTACTTAGTTGAAGACATTGATCTACCAAAAGTGCATCCCAAATTGATTTGCACTACTCCAGTAAAGTGCAAATCAATCTGGGAGGCACTTTTGGCAAATCAATATCTTCAACTACAGAGGCTCTTTGGGAAAAATAATGATCTAACACACATTTCATTAAAATTGGAATGATTTTATTACAGGAACAATTTCAGAATTGAGTTTTTTGGTTATTTTGGAATTCTAGATCCACTATTTAATTCCAAACTTAATGAAATATGTGTTATATGGTTAGATGCACTAATAAACACTCTAGAGACCCATACCCTTAGAATAATTTAATCCATCAACTATAGAAAATGACGGGCATTTTACAAAGGTCACTTAGGCAGTTTTACCAGTAATTTTATACTTAGACAATTTGTGCAATTTCTAAGGTGGATTTTTTATTTCACCAAAATTATGGACCGATGCCACTAGATGATGTGGTACACATCACTGAGAACACCTAAGCTGATTTCACTCTCAGACTCATCTTCATTTGCCCTAGGTGGGCATTTTACTGAACTTGGTGCAAAACTGCCTAAAACCTCGTTTTGACAGACCTATAACTTCCTCCTCTGACACTCTCAAGACAAAATGAGACCATGGTCAGGTACACAAATCAACAAGATACAACCTGACCATATGGGGTGAGAATTTAATTTAACCCGTGAATTATGGAGGGCATTTAATTTAACCCATGAATTATGGAGGGCATTTTCCTGAGGCCACTTAGGTAGTTTTACTCCCTCTGGTGCAAAACATCTTGAAACCTTGTTTTGGCAGACTTATAACTTGCTCCTGAGACACTCTCAAGACAAACTGATATCATGTTCAGGTAGACATATCAACAAGCTTTATCCTGGTGCTTCCAGATATTTTTTGTCATTCTCCTATGATGTACATCGGGCATTTCCCCAAGGAAACTTGGACCAATTTCCCAACACTTAAGCCATTTTTCAGAATTTCTCCAAAGTTTATTTTGAACCCCTGTTTTGGGACAGCTATAACTTTGTCATAAAGCACGCTTTTGAAGAAATGAGACCATGGTTAGATAACCTATTCAACAAGGTATATCCTGACATGAAGGGGTGGGAATTGTCCTTAACCTATGAATTATGGCGGGCATTTTACTGATGTCACTTCAGGCATTACCAGTGATTTTACACTTAGACAATTTTTGCACTTTCCTAGACTTGGTCCAATCTTCTTGGAACATTGTTTTGGCATATCCATAACTTCTTCCTCATGAACTCCAAAGACAAGATGAGGATATGGTTATATAGAAAAATCAACAACCTATAGGATGACCATATGGTGTGGGAATTTTCTTCAACCCACAAACTATGGCGGGCATTTCCCTGAGGCCACTTAGGTAGTTTTGCTACTTTGGTGTAAAAGCAACCTAAAACCCTGTTTTGGAAGACTGTTAACTTTGTCATAAAACACCTTCTGTGAAAACTAAGACCATGGAAAGATAGCCTATTTGACAAGCTAGAGCATGATAGTTCCAGATAATTTTTATCATTCTCCCATGAGGTACGGTGGGCATTTTACCAAGGCCACCTTGACTATTTTTCCAACACTTAGCCATTTCCAAGACTTTCTCCAAGGTTTATCCTAAAACCCTATTTTGGTAGACTTATAACTTTCTCCTCAGACATGCTTGTGGGAAACTAAGACCATGATTAGATATCCACTTAAAAAATATATATCCAAATATGATGGTGCATGCATTTTTCTCAAACCTTGAATTATGGCGGGCATTTTCCCAAGGCCACCTGGACTAGGTTTCCAACACTTAGCCATTTTCAAGAACTTCTCCAAAGTTTATCTTGAAACCCTATTTTGGAAGACTTAAAACTTTCTCCTCATACACGCTTATTGAGAACTGAGACCATGAATAGATAGCCACTTCAATAAGCTATAGCCTGATATGATGGTGCATGCATTTTTCTTAAACCATGAATTGTGGCAAGCATTCTCTTAGAGCAGTTTTGACTACTTTTTCCATACTTAGTCAATTTCCAAAGTTTCACAAACTTGCCAAACTTTTCAAGAATGTTGAAATATTGCAACACTGACTCAATGATTGCACCAGAACACCATCATGTGTCTTTCCATATTCATCACACATGCCACATCATCATACATGCCACATCATCACTTGTAGGTCCATTTTGGAAACTAGGGTTTTGCTCAGTAAGGGAGTGTGCAATTTTTGCACATGGGGGTTAACTTTTCAAAATCATCGACTGGGGACTTATGGCTAGCATTCCCAACTGGAACCTTCCTAGAAACACTTTCAGTACTCCCCGGAACCTAGTTTTGTTGCACGGTTGGAATTCTATGGCCCCGGTAGGTATCCAACAAGTGTCCCTGAAGGCCTTTTGGATCTGAGATGGAACAATCCATAGAATGACGATCGTGGATTGGATCGACAAACCATTTATTTTTTTGGCTTCAGGACATCAGGATAGTGCTAGGGGTACCCATCTCCTCCGGTCCCATGGCCCAAGTGTCATCTTTTAGGTCCATTTTGGAAACTAGGGTTTTTCTCAATAAGGGAGTGTGCAATTTTTGCACATAGGGGTAATCTTTGCAAAATCATCGACCAGGGACTTAAGGCTAGCGTTATCAGCTGGAACCTTCCTAGATACACTTGCATGAATTCCTGGAACCCATTTTTGTTGCACGATTAGAATTTTATTCCCCCGGAAGGTATCCAATTGTTGTCCCTAAAGGCCTTTGGGATGCGAGTTGGAACGAGACATAGAATGAATACCATGGCCCAGATCAAAAAATCATTGACTCCATTGGATTCAGGACATCGGGATAGTGCTAGGGGTTCCCCTCTCCTCTGGTCCCATGGCCCAGGTGTCATCTTTTAGGTCCATTTTGGAAACTAGGGTTTTTCTCAGTAAGGGAGTGTGCAATTTTTGCACATAGGGGTCAACTTTGCAAAATAATTGGCTGAGGACTTAAGGCTAGCATTCTCAGCTGGAATCTTCCTAGATACACTTGCGGGACTTCCTGGAACCCGTTTTTGTTGCACGATTGGAATGTTATGCCCCTCGTAGGTATGCAACTGGTGTTCTTGAAGGCCTTTGGGATGCGAGTTGGAACGAGCCATAGAATGACGACCATGGATCGGATAAAAAAACCATTGACTCCGTTGGAATCAGGACATAGGGATAGTGCTAGGGATGCCCCTCTCCTTAGGTCCCATGGACTAGGTGTCATCTTTTAGGTCCATTTTGGAAACTAGGGTTTTTCTCAGTAAGGGAGTGTGCAATTTTTTAACATAGGGCTCAAATTTGCAAAATCGTCAATCGGGGACTTGAGGCTCACATTCTCAGCTGGAACCTTCCTAGATACACTTTCAGGACTTCCCAAAACCCATTTTTGTTGCATGGTTGGAATTATATGCCCCCGGTAGGTATCCAACATGTGTCCTTGAAGGCCTTTGGGATACGAGCTAGAACGAGCCATAGAATGATGATCGTGGCTCGGATAGAGAAATCGTCAACTACGTTGGATTCAAGACATCATGATAGTGCTAGGGGTGCCCCTCTCCTCCGATCCATGGCCTAGGTGTCATATTTTAGGTCCATTTTGGGAACTAGGGTTTTTCTCAGTAAGGGAGTGTGCAATTTTTGCACATGGGGTCCAACTTTGAAATTTTTTATCTTGATTCTAGAACTAGACATTCAAAGAGAAGAAATCAAACCTACCACACTGCACCCTTGGTAGATTGCTATGTCCTTAGTGTGCCATGCCATTTAAAAACTCCTCAGTGTTCCATTATATTTGCATTTTGAGTAATTAATGTCATTTTTAAGAATTCAAAGTTCTAAATAAAAAATGGAGGTGATGTTTTATTGATGATATCCCTCTGATCCTTGCTAGATTTGTTAGATCAAATTCACCATGAACCTTTTCCATCAAGTTATGGGGGAATACTTTCCAAATCACAATGAATAACCATTGCATCATCATTTGTATCAATCAAGTACATTCAATTTTAAATACATTTTCTTATAAGGATAATCCATCCTTTTTACAAACATAGGAGTACGAACATCTTATTTTCCTTGATCAAAACAACATTATCAAGGAAGATAATTAAACTAGTTAGGTATTTCATTTTCCATGGATTTTGTATGATTACTTTTGCATTATGACAAGTGGAAAATGGACATATGAAAGAGGTAAAGCACAAACCAGGGTCTTACATACTAGGGTTTAGTAAGGATAGGGTTTATATATTCAATGATTTTATGAGAGTGAATTCATGACCAGCTATTGGTTAGCATATTGGAACAAACTAGGGTATATTTGTTACATATATTTGACCATATGTACATGAAGGACCAATGAATTTTATTACACTTTAGTTATGCATTCCTTGCCATTGTACTTGATACTTTTCCATTGTTTTTAGCATGCTAGAGTAGGCACACTTCAACCCAAATTCATAGATGTTCATGTACGTATCGTTTGATGAAATATAGTAGCATTGATCAAATGTGTAGCATCTATTAGACTTCCTCTTAGTTTGTGAAAATGTCATAGGCTTACATTGATGATATGTGTAGCATGTTACTATTATGACAGAGGTTATTCAAACATATTTTGACTTATTTTGTTAACTTTTGTTTTTTCCTTGCAACAATAATCCTGATCAATGGGTATGAACCCTTGGAGTTGACAAAAAACAAAATTTTAAATTATATATCAAATTAGCATGCATGTGCTAAGTTTATTGAAGTGTTGAAAGATATTATTAGTTTTTTTCCATTAAGATAATGTTTTCATAACACAATGGTGAGATGTTACTTGATCAATGCAATAAATGTAAGAGAATAAATATTGCTTAAAATGTAATTATATAAATTTCAATAGCGTAATTTATAATTTTTTGGAAGAGATAAATCACCACAAGTACAAGTGGAAACTAAAGAGAAAATATGGAATATATTGTATCATGCATTGATAGTCGAATGTTTGTAATACAAAATATGAAAAAGTAGCCATCCCTCAAATGGCCTGTCAATCTACATGTATCCCTAAGTACAACAATGTGTTCATGTATGTCAATGTACATATATCATTATAACGCGCCGCGCGTTTTGGAATCCTATCCTACATGTTAATTGACATGGCAGGGTTAGAGTCCTTCGATGCCTAGTTCTGAGAAACACGCATGCATTTTCAATTTGCTAAATTCTAGTGTGTTTTGCAAATGCATGATTGCACCTAAAGGGTCCCTCAACTCTGTGCGAGGGCCCAAAAGCAATGAGAGAATTATTTAGAACTTTCATCTTTTTAAGACAATAATAGATCCATAAGTAATCAACTTATGACCCATCTCTTTCATCAACATTCGGATGCTTATTGTGGAATTCAAATTTAATTATATCTTCAATTAGTCTTTTAATGATGAGTTCAAAATTCTATTTAATGAGGCTAAGTTCAAAACTCCTTGTCCCTATTCTAGTTTGGTTTGCAATCTTGGTCTGTTTCCTTTCCTTCACAAGACCAAATATCAACAAAAATTAGATATGAGTATTACTATTTAATTTATATTTAATTTCTTATAGAAATATATATGTGGGGATTACCCCATGCCTACCATCTTGGCAAGTTCAAGTTCAAAAAAGAACCCCACGTTGTCTCACTGAGTCTACACATATAGGGGAAATCCATAATTTCTCGACCCGGATCGACTCCTTTTTTCCAACTCCACGTCTATTCTAGGGTTTTCCCATAGACACTTGACAGAGACACTCCTGGTTGAAAGTGTCTCTATAAAGTGTCTATGGGAAAACCCTAGAAACCCAGATCCTAGCTTAAAAACCCTAGTTTTGAATCCAAATAATTATACACTTATATGCAAAGTTTCTGACATGTATATAGAAAGGGTGCATACAACTAAAAACAAATCAAGTGCAATCCATATCTAACCCAAAATACATAAACAAAGAGGCCAAATGGCCTAGACTCCAATGAGCATGATGGTGACAATACTGACAATGAGTACAATGATGACGATGGTGATAATGGGAGTGAGGATAGATATGGTGACGATGACAATGAGACAAAGTGCATTAGGTTGATGGTGGATGAAGGATGATTGATGGGGACGAGGATGGTGGCACCACAAGCAAGTTGATGACGAGGCCTTATGGTGATTGTGGTAGTGGGAATGGTGTTGGTGACAATGTTGTCATGATAGTGGAGTTCAAGACTAAGATGGTAACCATAGATCTTGGATCCTATCCTAGAAACACGAGAGCCTATCCTCAAAACCCTAGTTGGTAGCGTAAACCCTAGCTTATATTCTAATCACAATGAAACCCTATTATGTAGCCTAATCCCTTGCCTAAATTATAATACATATAAAAAGTAAATAATTTTCATTGTACATATATATTCATGTGCATACAGTTGAATCCAAATCATTATGCACATATATAGAACAAAAGTCGAACAAAACTATATATAAATCCATGAGATAAAACCATAGTGGAACAAAACTCGAACAAATATATAAATTTTCAGGAAAATAGTGGAACATGGTTTGCCAATGTACATACGATGGCAACTCGTGCCCTATACAAAATCCGACAACTCGTGTCGTATACCCAAAATACATGGCAACTCATGCCATAGATCCAAAATACATGGCAACCCATATCGTAGATACAAAGTACATGGCAACGGGTTCCCAAAGGTGCCACATCGTGGCTAATGTACATAAAATGGTGTGTCAAGCATTGTGACCACCCCGATCACTCCCAGGCGCATCTCCAAATTGATCTTCCTCTTCTTGGAGCTACTTGTATCTCGGATCTTCTTTCGTCTAGTAGTAGACCATCTCTCCACGCTCTGAAACAAATGATATAGGATACCATCATTTTCAAGCATTTGTAACAATTACCACATTTTTAAAATGAATGTACAATTCAAATCTTAAATAAATCACCGCTAATGCGAGTGGGAGACGAGAGGCATGTGTCCTGGATCTGCTGAGCTTGTCAACAATTCAACCCTACAACATTTATGACAATCATTTCATTGAAAAATAATAATTGCTTAAATTAATTTTGGTTAATGCAACAAAACATTTTCATAAATTAACTTGATTCTCACTGTGAACACCTCCAACAATGGAAATGGCTAGGCTTTTGGGCTAGTAGGTGGAGCAGTTGGTTGGATGATCTGCTCCGATGCAGTTATGGGGGGGGGGCATAGTTGCAGATGCAACAACTATGGGTGAAACCACTGCAGATACATGGGAATATAATGGAATAGTAGTTGCCACAATAGTGGTGGGAACTGGAGATTATATGGTGGAAGAGGACATGGTGGTATGGGGTGGAGGAGAATGTCGTGGACGATGAACCCCTACTAGCTGTACAATAGGGGGTATCGACCCAAAAGGGCTAGGGGGGATGTTGAGGTATGGTGAATGGGAGGGAGGTCCTTGATAGAGGGAGGAGGATGGATAGAAGGGAGGTTGTGGACGAAGGGGGGAAGCTGGATGGAAGGGGGGGGGCATGGACGAATGGGGGAGGATGGATAGACGGGGGGTGTGGATGAATGGGGGAGGATGTATAGATGGGGGGGGTGTGGACGAATGGGGGATGATAGACAGAGGGGTGAGTATGGACGGAGAGGGGAGGGTGGATGGAAGGGAGGGGGTGGACGAAGGGAGCGGTCAGGATGGAAGCGACGGGGGAGACTCATGGGAGAGGGTGGAAACATGGGACTAAAGTGGCCCGCGGATATTGGCGGCCCCTGCATACAAATTTTTAATATCATAGTTTAGTAAACAAAAATCAAATTAAACCATAGTATGTCCTAACATTTCAAATTAAAAGCATGCTTTTAACTACACATTGTACTTGTGTATATGGTGATCTGCCGACCCCTGGAAGAGATGGCTGATCATCGTAGTATGTGCATACCCATGGACACCAAAACGCATGCACATTATAAACATACTAAACAAGTAATTATTCAGTCAATCAAAATATTAAAAAATATTGTACGCACTATCATCATGTATGTCATAAATATAAATACATAAGAATATAAATGACATAAGTAATAACAATATTGTGTGCGGTACTGAAAATACCTGTGCATGAGGTGCCGCAATTTGAGTTGCAACTGCCTTTGCTGCATCCAGGTTGGGAGATGTTGCATTCTCCCATGATGGCGTCTCAGCTCTAAATAGTTGTACATTGAAATAATAGTTTAATTCAAGCACAAATACTTTAAAATTACTTTACAAATTATCAAGTGATGATTGAAAACACATTAAAAAAAGTGCTAACCCACTGCATATAGCAGCCCTCGATCAGGCCAAGGAAAGTGTGTCCGCAATGGGGACAAATATGTGGCATTGTCGTCGAACTAGAAGGCCCAACATGGATACCATCGATGAGAGGTCTATCCCAACTCTGTCCTGGAGGCCCTGCACCTACGTCTCTATCAGGGTTATTATGTCTCTCCATTGTAGTAGCTGCTACAAAGGCATTGTGTCTAAGCAGTCCCCATTCAACACTCCTCATCACACCCTCTATCTGATCAAATTTGTGGGGTAACTGAGGAGGCTGGGGAGAGGGGTTGGGATCGCTCCAAGGATATAGTGGCCTTCTCGGTGGGTTCCTCCTAGCAGCAAGTCGATCTTGGGAAGAGCCACGCCCAACACCCTGGAACTCAGCTATGTAAAAATAATTGACATGTAAACTGAGCGCAAACTCATCCCACATTTTTCGAAGAAAGTACTGTGGAACCTCCCTATTATTGCAGGGAGGTTTATCGTAAACCATGAACCAACTATGCATCTAATTGCCCCTCCATGGTTGGAAATGACACCAATCCATACAAACATGTGGCTTTCTAATCTCTGGTGGTTGTTGTGTTTTTGGATCGGTGAACATACTGTACAATTGGGCCTTTGTAATATTCAAATATTTTATTTAATCCCTGGAAATGCCCGTGGAATAATACTCCCGCATCCTAGCTCTATATTCAATCATGTCATTCAATTGGCGATGTGCATAGATGAGGGAGTCAATTGAACTCTCAGTTGAGGTGGCAAGGGACACTCAAGATGGTTCCCCTATGTTTCGTAGATCTCGAGTTTGCACTCTCATTTCATTTACATAATGGCTCAAGTCATCTCGGTCAAAATTTGGTTGGGGGTTTTTATTTTCTTGGGCATTTGGAGTTTGTTGAGGGTTTTCATTGGTTCCAAGATTATTGTTTTCTTGTGTTCCACCGGACTCCATGTTAACATTTTGTTCATTCATTATGTGGGTTTACACTCTGCAATTGAAAATTTCTTTGCTATTTTAATAAGTTGGGAATTATTACAAATTTAATAAACAAAAAACAATGAATAAAATGACAAACAACATGGAATTTACCTATCCAATGCAATTGGTGGATGGATGAAGATGGTTTTTGAGTGGAAATGGTGAACTTGGTTGGCTGTAGCTCCACGCACGCGGTGGTTGATTCATGCTCGACCGGAATGGAAACAATGAAAACTAATATGTTTATTTATTTATTACCTTAACAGGGGCTCATGCGCACATTTGTGAGCGCACACGCCCCGGTTCGGTACCGAATCTGATTACGCGTGCTCGCCGCCTTAGGTGCAAGCGCGAGTTTGTTTTTTCCCATTGGCACGGTCTTGTTGCAACACTTTTGGGGAGAAACTTTGTGGCTCTCCCACACTTGTCCCATCCTCCTTCAATCTCGAAAAATATTAAATGGTAATCCACTCCAAATTCTAAGATATATACATCTATCATTTTCTAACTGTTATCGTGATCGTCAATTTTGATAGATATATTGTTTTCAAATTCCCACACTTCCACATCTTGTTCTGTAGAAGTTTTCCACATTTTGTCATGTAGAATTTTTATATATCGAGAGATATATATATTACATATTGCACTTTCTATATGTATTTTAATTATGATAATAATAAATTCAAGATAGTTAGATATTAAATTGGTGGTATGAGATCTTTTGGAAACAAAAAAATTGTTGGTGTATAAGACTTCTAGAATTGATTGAGGAATTGATTGAAGATTTGATGTGTGCCTAAATTTAAATATATTTATTGATTTGATTTTTTATTTTTATTGAGCGGAAAAAAGCACAATATTGTTCTTCATGTAGAATCAAATAGTACAAAATTTATAAGTATGAAAATGACTTATGAACTAATAATAACACCGCTCGACCTCCTTTACAAAAAAACAAAACAAAATATATAGTGAGTACATTATATCGCTACTATGACTTCTTGTCTGCATCATTTTAAAAATCTAATCATATAAAAATGTTGACACTTCCCTTCTCTGTGACCTTCTAATATTGAAACTCTTCCCAAAATATGACACCCTCCTCACCATCCATAGCTAGTTTTGAAAACAGATCTACCATTGTATTGTGTTGACGATAAATGTGTTCAAAAGTACTATCCTTCAAAAGTTTGATTTATGCTTGAATTTGCTTACACCACTGGAAAATTGAGATGATATTAAGATTGAATTCTCCACATGCCCATTTGATAGTCACCCTAGAATCACCAAAAACAGAAAGCTTGAATAAACCAAAGGAATTCGCAACTTTGAGAACACAACAAAGTGCCAATAGTTCTGACTTCATATTTGTGCATGGACAACAATTCAACTTTAGAGGTAATAATGTTCTTTGTTGAGGAATATAATTCCACCTGTTGCACACAGTCCATTTGAATCCACCCCGTCAAATAAGGCAATCAACTTATTAAAAAGAGTTGTGAACAGGCTAATCATATTTGTTCTTCTATCCACTATCTTAGTGTTGAAATACTGAGAGGGGGGTGAATCAGTATTTGCCAATTATAAATTTTTAACAGAGAGCAAGTTGCTAATCACCAATCATAGCAGTATATCATCAACAATAAAAACAAGATGCACAGTACACAAATTTTTTTTTACGTGGAAACCCAAGTCCTGGGGGTAAAACCACGGAAGCCTTTTATAATAAAATTTGACCCAGCAACAACTGGGGTTACAAATTTAATACAACTTCTCCAGCTACAACTGGAAGGGGCTACAACCCCTAGGATTCGTCAGCCACAACTGACAAGCTGCTACAACAGCTCAGCTCACAAGATTGTGAACCCTAGCACCACCCTACCACCCTGTAGAAAAAGATTGATGAACCTGTGGACCTGTCAACCAACCCTGTACTTTCTGCTGCTGATAACCTCTATTCACTGTTCACTGCCACGTCAGCCTTATCACTGACAACCTCTGTACCACATAGCACAACCTGTAAATCTGTCACATACCAATCTCTGAATCTGCTTGTGCACACTGTTCACTGGCAAATCATCCCTGTATATCAACAAGTCTTATCACTGCCATACCCTTCTCATGTATAACCTTGTACACTGGATTTTACTGTTATGAACTCAGTCCACTGCTGGCACTGTCAATCAACTGCTGCAACTAATCTCTGCTCATCATATAAACTCTGCTGTAACACTAACAACACTGCTGGCCATTCGTTCTTCACTTCATTACTATCGTGTTATGGATGCACTGCTGTGTATGTAACACCTCAAGAGTGTGTAGATTTGTTGCTGCACAAATGAACCAAAAAAAAACAATTCTGTGGTGTCCTCTGTCAAATATTCATATAGACTTTCTCAGGCTAGTCTGATAAGGTGTACCAATGATATCCTATCTGTCACTATCCCAATCACCACTGCTATCATTGTTAAGAAGGATTGCTTCAGATCACAAATCAACTCTCTGTCCCAAAAACAAAGAGCGTGTAATGTATTGCTGTAGGTCTGTGCTAACACGATAATATTCAGACTCTCTTTATCAGCAGCAGCAGTCAAATATCATCATAAGTGGACTTAAATAACCTCTGTTAAATAACCAGCCACACAGAGAAAGCTACAGGAAAAGAGATAAGCTGCTACAGGACAAGAGATAAGCTGCTAGAGTAAAAGAAAAGGTCCTGCTCATATGCCAATCATCAAAGATTTGTTCCTATTATACTCAAGTCTGTTACATCAACCAAAACTCCTTCCTTGCAATTTCTGCCAAAACTTCAACCATACTACAAAAACGATTTCAAGCATATGCTATCTCAAGGAACTGGGATTTCAGTGTTCAGTGTGTCAGAGTATCTTTTGATATCAATATTGAAGGAGTATGACTCCAGCAACTCTATTGATCATCCCCAGATCCAAGGCGTGAAGGAGTATCCTTTTTGTGATCTTAGAGTAATGCACATGTTCTTGTCATTCACACATTCATGCTTCAAAACTTACTTGATTGACTTGTAACCCTGTGTATGCTGTAGCTATTTTATTACACAAATTGGAAGAAAAATAGAGTTAAGAATGATTACTTACTGTGTGCTTGACTGTTGTTCAGATGCCTTCAACTGAATCTGCCTCTGACTTTGAGCCTCACTACCAAGCATCAAGAGTCAGTCAATACCCAATAAAATGATACTGTAAACTCAGATCTGGAACAGCTGCGAATTTCCTTTATGTCTGCTGCTGATTTGATGCCCTAACTCAGATATATTGCTCCCACGTTTTTGCAAGAAGCTTCAGCAATGATGTAAACCCAAAAATCAGACCCCACGAGTTTTAGATCAGAGGTCTTTTCACCTTCAGCATTGATGTAAACCAAAAAAAATTTAGAGCATCATCTCCAGATTTTTCTTCAAAAAAAATTTAGAGCATCATCTCCAGATTTGTCTTCACCAAAAAAAATTTAGAGCATCATCTCCAGATTTGTCTTCACCAAAAAAATTTAGAGCATCATTTCCAGATTTGTCTTCACCAAAAATTTAGAGCATTTAAAACCAACTGTGCCTTCACCAAAATACAAATCTGAGCTGTTCCTTCACCACTAATCCGAGCTCTCAACCAGCGAAAACCACCTTCAAAAGTGAAATCGTGGAGGGGTTATTTATATTAGTTTTTCAAGCAAAAGTTATGGAGCCGACCTTCAATTTTTAATTTGAAATTTTGATTTAATTTTAATTTAAATTATGTGGCCGACTTCCATAAATTATGTATATTGTTTATTATCTTTAATAATTGAATTAATTTTTAATTTGAATTTTAAATTTGAATTATGGGGTCGACTTCCCTCATTTGGATTAACTTTTTAAGCACTTAAGCATTGTTTATTATTTTTTTAAAAATGCTTAATTTTAAAAGTAAAATTTTCTATTAAAATATTTAAAACACCTTTTCATTGTCCCCCTTTAGAATTTTAAGATCTTTTAATTATATAGTTTTTTATTTAAAGTGTTTTTTCATTGTCCCCCTTTAAATTTAATTGAGAATTTCAAGATCTTTTATTATATGATTTTTTTAAAATTTCTTAGTGTATTTTATTAACCAAAAATGTGCTTTATTAATTATTTAATTATTAAATTCTTTTTAATTTCAAATTTAATTTTAATTAAAAAAACTTTTATTAAATTAAAATACTTTTGATTTAATCATTTTTATTAATCTTTAATTAGGGCTTAAGCTTAAGTTTAAGTTTAGACAAAGTCAATGGGTAACCAGGGCTTTTGCCAATGTCCATAGGCCTCCAAGGGCTTCAAGCTTGGGCTTGGACAAAGTCAAGAGGTCTCCTCTGACACAGACAACCACAAACCAAATATTAACCCTCAAGGGCTCCACAAGGGGCACCACGGCTTAACTGTTGGCATCAATGACCAGACATTGTTGGCATCAATGACAACCTAAACAACACTTAGAGTGGTTTTCCTTAATTAATAACACAATCCGTCTGATAATACTATCTGCACAAAAAGTCTTGTTATCAATTAACACTGCATTCCTGAAACACCATATAACCCATGAGATAATTGCTTGTAAAGAAGAATAAAGCTTTCACTACTTTGTCCAATCATAGACACAACGATCAAATATGACATCACCCTAAAGCCGACACAAGTCCAGAATAGAGATGATTTTATGCCAGATGAATCTTGTAAAAACACAGTCGACCAGAAGGTGATTTGTAGATTCTTGATTATTCCTACTTAAAATACAGATGCTTGGACCAACCTAGCCTCTTTTCACTAAGTTATCCCATGTTTTCATCCCACCTTGTAAGGAAAACCACATGAATCACTTAATTTTTAATGGGATCTTCCAATGCCACAATACCTTGTACCACCAGTGTTGCTTGGTTTTTCAACCAAGCATGTGCAAGGATGCACCTACTAACTAGTAGCAGCAATTTCAAATAAAGCAATGTATATAAGCAAATATGAACTATAGATTAATGGCAGTAAACAAAAAAATAAATAATTCTAGATTGATAACAATGAACAAAATTGATTCGTAAGCATGTAAATAAAAATTAAAACTTTTGTATTACCTCAAATGGTGAGGATGGTGAGTTTTGGGCAGCTCCAAGGTTGAGGTGCTCCAATGTCCAATGGTCTCTTCTTCTCCAATGCTTCAATGGTTGGGCAAAGCTCAAAAGATAAGCAAAGCTCAAGATGGATTTTGGCAGCATGAGGATAGGATGAAATATGGATGAAAAGTGAGGAGCCCCTATCACCTTTTTATAGTTTTTGATGATGGGGAATACCATTATAGTTTTGAGGAAACCAATGGTATTAACCAACATGGTTTAGGTCTCTTTTTACCTCTTTTTCCTTTTCTGAATATTTTTTATATTTTTATTCCCTTTTAATATTTTTGGGGAATTTTGGACCCTTTTTGAGGGTTTTTTGTGTTTTTTGAGGAAAAATACATATTTTGAGGGGAAAAGGTGTATTATGGTCTTTTTGGTGATCTTTTGATGGTTTTAGAGGTTCGAATGGTGGAAAAAGTGGACAAATGGGTCATGTGAATAAGGGAATGAGCTAGTGAGCACTTTTTGGGTGTTAACAGATTTTCCCCTAATGTGTGAGGGTAGGAGATCATCGTATGGCCGATAGGCATCATAGTTCTCTTGTCTTTTTTCCTGGGGTTTGGAGAAGAGAAGAGACTGATTGGATACTAGAACAACGACCCCTTGGAAGCTGCAAAAACTGAAAAAATACATGGCCTCAAAATGAATGAGGAATAATCTTTGATTATGGACGAGACAGGCATACCCATGCTCATATCAAGACATATACATAAAAATTAGGCCCAAGAAGAGGGACCTGAATAATACATAAAAACTATTGGTACATCATAATGGTCCAGAGGGGACACAATGCTGGGACGTACTCATTATCATACCATGACTGATCTCAATAACTAATACACTAGAAAAGAGAAACAACCATTCTGAATAAGTTTTCAGAAGGGTTGATGAACTACTAAAGCTGAAGGTGTCCAACATCTTTAAGGACTCAATAATTGTGAGTCAACTTCTGAGGAGTATATGTAACTGTATACTCGAGGGAGTATAAAATTGCGGTACATCTAAAAATTATCGCCAAGCGCAACTCGAATATCCATGGGAATATGTAACTGGTTGTTTCCTCAATTGCACTCTCAAATGTGGTAGAGTCGGGTGATATTCGTGTTAAATTTTCTGAATTTACTTCAATATGATCTAGGATCTTAACTGAGAGAACAACATGTACAGCATATCTACAGCATATCAATCATGGAGACAATAATGCAAGCACACAAGAGACACAAAGATTTACTTGGGGAAAACCATAAAGGTGAAAAACCCCAATAACTTCCTCAGAGATAGATAGAGCAATGATACAACCAACCAAGAGAGATAGCCATAACCTAGCAGCAGATCCTCCTCCTCCATAAGTGCGCCACTCCTCCTTGAGTGCATGTGTGAGAAGTGAGTGAGCAAATAGAGTGCCTCCCGCACTCTATTTATACTTGACTTGACTTGCCTTTTTACCTAACTCATGTAGGCTCGAACTTTACCACATAACATAATGCTGAGTGGGCCGACCCCCAATAGGGTGGTCTAATAACCCTTTGACCCACATGGCCGACCCCCAATAGGGTGGTCTAATAACCCTTTGACCCACATGACTTATACAGGGCCGACCCCAAATAAGGTGGTCTAATAACCCATCAAGTATAAGTTACGACACTTATAATATAAATGACGACACTTCCTTATAGAGGAATAATACCATCTCTATAGGAATACAATATACATATATGTGAAATACATTCCGAAGTTACATATACATCAACACTCCCTCTTAACTAGGAAGGTATTTCTCAGCACAGTTCTTCTAGCACAAGTCATCTTCTCTGGATCATCGTCACTAGATAATCGTCATCGAGTCATCATCATCGTCACTGCTGCTGCTATCTCAATCAATATCTGAATCTACTCATCATAGGAATTTCTACAGAGCCAGTCCTTTTTCATACTGGATGTAGGCCCACCACCTGCAGGTCTTCATCATCACTGGCCATACTGTGGAATCCTCAGGACTTATTACGTGCATCACAAAACCTCGAAAGAGCATCCCAGGATGTTACGGGTACACAACTCCGACCTGTAGGATCTCCCAGGGCGCTATTACATGTGACCCCACCACAAAACCTCGAAAGAGCATCTCAGGATGTTACGGGTACACAACTCCGACCTGAAATCTCCCAGGGCACAAATTACATGTGGTCCACCACAAAACCTCGCAAGAGCATCCCAGGCTGTTACGAGCACACAACTCTACCTATAGGATCTCCCAGGGCAACGAATTACATGTGGTCATGGCAAAACCTCGCAAGAGCATTCCAGGACTGATTACGGGCACACAGCCCAACCTATCGGATCTCCCAGGGAACCGAATTACATGGCATAGGACAAAACCTCGAAAGAGCATCTGCCAGATATCCCAGGGAACCGAATTACATGCCATAGGCAAAACCTCGAAAGACTATCTGCAGATCTCCCAGGGCACCGAATTACATGTCCTCCCAGAGCAAAACCTCGAAAGAGCATTTGCCAGATGTCCCAGGGCATCGAATTACATGTCATAGGCAAAACCTCGAAAGACCATCTGGAAATCTCCCAGGGCACCGGATTACATGCTCATCTGCACAACCTGATCCACGGCCACAGAGTATCAACCTGATACTCACCATACATCATCCTGATGTATTGATGATCATCCTGATCATCATCACTGCAACGTCCTGCTACATGTCATCTGGAGCAACATCCTGAAGCTCATCATCTATGATCATCCTGATCATCACTGCAACATCCTGCTGCATGTCATCTAGAGCAACATCCTGAAGCTCGTCATCTATGATCATCCTGATCATCACTGCAACATCCTGCTGCATGTCATCTAGAGCAACATCCTGAAGCTCATCATCTATGATCATCCTGATCATCACTGCATCTACCTGATGCATACCAAGTATCTACCTGATACATATCATCATACATGATCCTCCTGATCATCAAATGTATCCACCTGATACATATACAGATACATGGTCCAAGCATCCAACATGATGCATACATACATACATAAAATGATCCAACTGATCATATCCAGCATCCACATGATGCGTACATACATACATAAAATGATCCAACTGATCATATCCAGCATCCACATGATGCGTACATACATACATGATCCAACTGATCATATCCAAGCAGAAACCAGAACATCATCCTGATGCCCATTATCCAGCGCTTACATCCACAGCCATGTGAAGGATCCTCCTTCCAACATGCTTGGAATGGCTTCAGCAAATGTGTCCATCACTTCTTCCTCGAAGTATCCTCGATCTGAAGAACGCCAAGTCTCTCTCTGAAGTACTCGAACTTCACCCTGGCTAGTGGCTTCGTCAACACATCTGCAATCTGCTCGTCCGTCGCAACATACAGGAGCTTCACAGCTCCTCTCTGCACCATATCCCTGATATAGTGATATTTGATCTCTATGTGTTTCGACCTGTCATGAAACACTGGGTTCTCGGACAGCTTTACACAACTCTGGTTATCACAGAAGATACTAGTATCCTCCAACGGGAGATCAAATAGCTCAGACAGTAACTTCCGTAGCCATACTGCCTCACAACTAGCTGAACAGGCTGCAACATACTCTGCCTCAGCTGTACTCAGTGCTACGCAGGACTGCTTCCTGCTAAACCAAGAGATCACACCTGATCCCATACTGAAGCAGCACCCAGATGTGCTCTTCCTGTCTGCAGCACTGCCAGCCCAATCTGAATCAACATAACCCTGCAGGTTAAACTTTTGATTCGCCTCATACCTGAGCCCATAATCCACTGTACCCTTCAGGTACCTCAGAATATGCTTTACAGCAACCAGGTGAACACTCCTCGGATCCGTCAGGAACTGGCTCAATGTGTTCATAGCAAAGAAAATGTGTGGTCTCGTGTTCGTCAGGTACATCAAGGACCCAATCATCTGGCGATACATAGAGACATCAATCGGTTCAGATGAAGCATCACATAGAAGCTTCAGATTTGATGCCATAGGTGTGGCCATGGACTTGCAATCCATCATCCCGAACCTCTTTGGGATCTCTACTGCATACTTCCCTTGTCCAAGGAAGATTCTATCTGCACTCTGCCACACCTCCATGCCAAAAACAAATAGTGCATCATCCCCAAGTTCTTCATCTCGAACTCGGTAGTAAGCTTCCGCTGCGTGTCGGCAATCAATCTATCTTCACCATACCAAGTTCTGCACATATATGATTTCCTATCATGTGTCTCAGAACCAAGTGGCTGCTCTACATACACTTGTTCTTCAACTACACCATTCAAGGAAGCTGTCTTGAATCCATCTGGTGTATCTTCTATTTCATCACTTTTATATTTCTCAATGCTACCATGTGCAACATGCTTGATCTGATAGTTCCATTTGGAAGTCATAGCAAACTTTCCTTCATGTCTTGGGATTACATCCCAAACATCATTCTTCATGATCGACGGATCATGGCATTTCATTTCTTCATCCCAGATCCTGGGAACTTCAATATCTTCAATATCTTCAATAGATATCTTTGTTGTTGGAACAAAATGTTGTAGTTCTTCTTTTGTAGGAGATGGCATACGATCTTTCCTACACAACAAGTTAAATTGCATGATTAGAAAACATCTCATAGTTTTCAGAACAAATTCTTACACATAAAGAAATATGCCATACAGTCATGCAATTATCTTAGCCAATGCTTCAATACAACATTTATCCATATTCCGTAACTTTCTAGATGCCTTCCAATCTCTACCAGAACATTGTTAAGAGTGTGCACAACTCCCAACATGTCAGCAAAGAGGTTTCATTCTAGATAAGTAGCAATGGAATGTTGTACAGTGCCATAGGCCACTTACCCATGCATATTAGGAGTATACTGTTCATCAATGCAATTATTCTAATATGCATAATACACAACCTAATTCCAGGAACATCATTATTGAACAGTATTATTTAAGAAATGACAATTCAAATACTTATCTTTGTTTGTTCGTTGGGTGGACTCCCTCTGAGTCTTCGCTTCCTTGCAGGAGCTGCTGGAGTCCTAATCTGAAGTAGCTTCTTCTACACCTTTCTTGTTGTGGGATGTAGAGAGATGGTCAACTCCCTCTGAATATCTGCATCCTTGCATAAACCACTGGAGTGTACTCCCTCTTGATCTTTGCTTCCTGGATTACCTGTTCTTGAATCTCATATTCATCCTTGGTCCCTATGCATGCTTATTAGTATCATGAATGTGTTATCCTTTTGATCTCATAGAAAATCATACATTCATTAGTATACTATTAAAACACAATAATCTCAAGAATGTATAGTCATGATCATTTCAAACATAAATAATAAGCATTAGCATTCAAGGTTTATGTAGGATTCTTATGGTTAGTCAAATCATAATAAACATAACATGTCTAAACCTGTAATTACTCAAACCTATACCTTCATGATTCTTCTGGTTAGTGATATCATCAATTATGGTAAGAAACATAATATGCATACAACCATGATTATTAACTTCAATGAATAATCATAATCAATCATGCCAAGTATACTTAAATAAAGGATCTTATCACAAGGTGAGATTCTAACTTGATATAGTAAAAACATACCTGGATTAGCATGCTAGCTAATTATGTCTAACATACTCACATGATGTCTTCTTTTTCTTCTTCAATGACTTGTGCTAGTAACCTGTATATCTCATAGGTTAACCATTATAAAACCAAGTTATACATACCTCGTAAATGGATCTTTTATGAGATCCATGACAATGGATGAATCTTTGTCCTCATGTTATCATGATCATATGTTCTTGGACCAGAACATGATTTGTCTTTCTTGGTGTACCTTTCATGTTAGTAGACAACATAAACCTCATACAACACCATAATGCATTAGTACAATCATAAGTGTCAACACCCTAACCAGTGAATATCTTCTATCATGCATTCATTACTTTGTTAAGGTTATACGACAAATCTAAAAACAAAATTGTACTAACCATAATAACATGAAGACAAACATACCATAAACTTAATCATGGACAAATATCGAAACATACCTCGATGAGTCATACCTGTCGAGATCGCTTGTAATCTTCTTTTGTAAGGCCTTATCCTCATCTCCCTCTGAGACAGGAACTTCTTCACTTATGTAGGTGATCAATCCATCTTCTTCTAGGATTAACCCAATCCACTTGATTTGCAAGAACTGGACCTTGAGGTGGATATGGGTTTGTCAGAGAAACCCCAAAAATTCAAACTTTGAATTTCAAACTTCTGACAGGATAGAAATAAGTGCCTTGATGAGCTGATCAAGTTGGTATATTCAGAATTTGAAAACTGCAAAGTTTCACTACTCAATTTTGCTTTTGAAACTTCTGGATTCACTGGACGTGACCCTGAACTGGGGTTTGATGAAGCTCACTCTTCTTCCCAATCAAAATGTTTGATCCAAAGCTCTAAGCTTCTATTTTTCTGAGGAGCTTCCAGCCGTGGTCACAGATTTCAAAAATTCCCATTTTTACAGAAGCCCTAATTTTCCACTTTTCTGATCAAAGTCCCGAACTAGGGTCTAATCAAGCCCGGCCTTCTGCCCAACCAAAAATTCTGATCTTGGTCTCTAAATTTCTATTTTGATTAGTAGCATCCAGCCGTGGTCTCCGATTACAAAAATTCCAACTTTCTCCAAAGCCCTAAATTCCGGAAGCCATGAATGAAGGTACCAAAAAATAATTCTATTTTGACAGAAATATGTACCTGATTGTTTCTGGTTTAACTCTGAAATTTTTGATCCACAGGGTCTGAAAAAGTTTCCTGAGATAGCCTGACCTGTTATATTTCCATCCTGACAGGTCTGACCTCAATTGGATTCTCTGAGAGAGAGATATGCCAAATGTCGCAACGTGACCTGTTTTGGGATAAAAAAGGAGAGCGAACTTGTACGGTGTGCCACGTGTCACTGTTTTAACTTCGGCCTCTGAAAAAGTTTCCTGAGATAGCTCGGCCTGTTACCTTTCCATCCTGATGGGTCTGACCTCAATTGGACTCTCTGAGAGAGACTTATGCCAAATGTCGCAACATGACCTGTTTATGGGATAATACAGGAGAGCGCACTTGTACGGCGTGCCACGTGTCACTGGTTCAACTTCGGCCTCTGAAAAAGTTTTCTGAGATAGTACAGACTGTGTAATACCTGTCACTTTTTATGAAATTTCATTTAGAGCTTCCTATCCCAAGATATGACCTTTTTCCCAAGGTCACCTGATTTTGACTCAGATCTGGAAGAGGCAGAAACCCTATATTGTACAGATCATAAATCACAAATTACAACGAATTAGAGGTTTTCCTTTGGACACAAGGTACCTGGAGATTTAGTCTTCATCCTGTAACAATTTCAGATCCGAAAACTTTGCCAAAACGGATTTATAGCGAAAGTGCTACGATGACTGGTTTTTTCTATATCAAGCCCTAGCATCGTAAGTGCAACAAGTGTCATACATGCCATATCATGCCTTCTTTCAGGCTAGCTCTGATACCATGTTAAATTTTCTGAATTTACTTCAATATGATCTAGGATCTTAACTGAGAGAACAACATGTACAGCATATCTACAGCATATCAATCATGGAGACAATAATGCAAGCACACAAGAGACACAAAGATTTACTTGGGGAAAACCATAAAGGTGAAAAACCCCAATAACTTCCTCAGAGATAGATAGAGCAATGATACAACCAACTAAGAGAGATAGCCATAACCTAGCAGCAGATCCTCCTCCTCCATAAGTGCGCCACTCCTCCTTGAGTGCATGTGTGAGAAGTGAGTGAGCAAATAGAGTGCCTCCCGCACTCTATTTATACTTGACTTGACTTGCCTTTTTACCTAACTCATGTAGGCTCGAACTTTACCACATAACATAATGCTGAGTGGGCCGACCCCCAATAGGGTGGTCTAATAACCCTTTGACCCACATGACTTATACAGGGCCGACCCCAAATAAGGTGGTCTAATAACCCATCAAGTATAAGTTACGACACTTATAATATAAATGACGACACTTCCTTATAGAGGAATAATACCATCTCTATAGGAATACAATATACATATATGTGAAATACATTCCGAAGTTACATATACATCAACAATTCGGGGTCTTCAACAAATAACTAAAAGGACTGATACCCTGTATGAGTCTCAACGATGCGATTAAGGTGTTGAAGTCGAGCATGTGAGAAACAATCATTTGGATAGGCATTGAGGACTCCTTTCAAAACGATTCGTAGGCACTCATCACTAATGGTGATGAGTCCAAGGCACAGAGACCTCTGGGTCTATCCTCTAGAATATATTTGGTTGGTGTCGACAGAGGGAGACTGGAAACTACCAAGGCAATGATGTTTCCTTGATAGGAGTGCGAGGTGTTCAACTGAAATGTGATAGTACTGATGGTAGGACTAACATACTGTGGGGATGAGGAATAACTAGGGTCATAGAGTGGGTGGAATCAAACTTTGTTTGTTCAAATCATGATGACATGGTTGACCTGGCAACATAGGAAAATGACTTTTAAGTGTGGGGATCATACCTCAGGGGTATGTATTGCAGATTGGAGAGACTCTGGGGGAATAAGTTGATGGACTCTATTGGGAGACTCTCAAGGTGACATACTGCAGAATGCTATGAACAAAGGAGACCATAATGGGGAAGCTTCCTTATGAGTAGACATGATTTGTTGTGGGGCCAAAAAGCACAGTTGGGTCCTTCTTCGTGGTTTTAATGAGCTCCAAGAAGGGATAAAAGTGTGCTCTAAAATGGTATTGTCCTGTGGATTTATGCGAGCCCAGGACTGTTCATGCTCGTGGTTGCTTTCAGTTTTAGAGAGTCTGAAAGCAATAAGTAGACTCCAATGGTGTTCTTTTTCGTATGTTAGTCTCCAAGGCCCAAAAAAGCATAAAATGATGCAAATGGAGAACTCTTCTAGCCAATGTGACTAGAGTATTCATTTTTTGTAATTAGTCTACAAGGTCTTGAAAAGGGGTAAACTTATACCAGGTAGACGCCCTTTCAAATACTTTTAGCAAGCATGAAAGGAAGCAAGATTGCTCGGTGATCTTTTCATTGTTTTAGGAGTCAGGAAAGAGCTTAACAGAAACTCCCTAAGTGCCTTTTTCGTAAAGGAATTGCTCGGCCCGAAAAAGGGTTACAATTATACTGAACAAAAGTAATGGGGAGGCAAGGAGGAAGTGTTCAATCAAAGGGAAAGTATGGGGATCAAGCATGGTGATAGGGGGAACACTAATGGGTCCTCCTTGCGGGTTGATGAATGGTAGAAAAACAACACCATAATTGCAATATGGATGGAGTGGTGGGCTCATGTATAAGTTGTGGTGCGAAAATTTGTAAAATCTTACAGTTGTCGATGTGGCATGCAAATCAAGGGGATGATGGGAACGTGAGAAAGTGCCCAAAAATTATGGGGTTGAGAGCGATAAATGATCTCTAACATCATCACGAGTACGGAAAACTGAATCCAACGATATAAGACTCGTCAAAAACGGACAACGGCCAATGTAGCATGCAAATCGAGGCAATGAGGGGCATGTAAGAAAGTGCCCAAAATTCTGGGGGTGAGAGAGAGAAATGATCTCAAGCATCATCACGAGCGTGGGAAACTGAAATCGATGACATAAGAGTCGTAAAAAATGGACCGCAGCCGATGTCGAGGCGATGAGGGGTATGTAAAAAGTGCCTGAAAAATCTAGTGGTGAGAGCGAGAAATGGTCTCAAGCATTGTCACGAGCGTGGAAAACTGAATCCGGTGATATAAGACTCGTCAAAAATGGACCACGACCAATGTGGCACGCAAATCAAGGCAATGAAGGGCATGTAAAAAATGCCTAAAAATGGGACCTGGTGGAAATGAGAAAAGGAGTGGACTGTCGTGAAGTTATCGCTATGCTGATTCCAATGGTACCAACAGTTTGAAAAACGGACATCGTATGATGCCGAAATGGTTGATTGAAAAATTGTCAAATTTCTATAAATAGCAAGTGGACCCAATGTGACAAGTGTCATTTTCACCATTGACTTTCACAGAGCAATTTAGTTGGGTTAGAGCATTTTCTTGATTTTTGGGAGATTCGACCGTCGGTTTTTCATTCTGCGAGTTTCAGGTAAGCCTATGTGCCTTATCCTTTCAAATTATGTACTTTTGTTGAGTGTCGGGGTCTTAGAAGCTGTGAATATTCCATGTTAGCTTGCCAACGTGGAATATCGCGAGTTTTGGGTCATTTTACATGATGCACATCGTGAGTATGGGCTAGATAGCCACGATGTGCATCGTGGCTATGAGTCTGATAGTCACGATGTTCATCGTGGCTGTGGGTGCTTACAGTTGCGATGTGCATCGTGGCTGTGGGTCCGACAGTCGCGATGCTCATCGCGACTGTGAGGGCATGCACAACGCGGTTGTGTGAGATGATACCTGCGATGTTCATCGCGGCTGTGAGGCTGAAAGTCGCGATGTTCATTGCTGCGAAGGGCCTGAAGGTCGCGATGGGGATCGCTTAGGTTGGGAAAAAAATTTGTTTTATTTTTCTAAAAACATTTTTGTGGTGTTTTGGCAGGATGCTGAGGAGGCCGTTGGTGTCATGCAGGGAGAGCGAGATTGATGTGGGACTGATGGGTAGTATTTAGGATGACTCGGATGTGCGGGTGTCCTTGGCTTTGGGCGGACTACTAAAGTTTGCTCATATTCCTATCATGCGTTCAGTCAGAGATCTGCCGAACAAGTTGGTTGACTTCTGGTATCTGGAGGAGGTGGCTTTCATAGTGCAAGGTGAGCGACTAGAGATCACCTTGACTGATGTGCACTTTCTTACTGGATTGCCCCGTTTGGGTGAGATAGGGGACACCCAGCCGAGGATTCCGGTTGGTATGGATATTGAGGATCTACTGGAGAGATTCTGCATTCCAGGAGCCCGTGCACAGAATAGCGCAGTGAGTATCTCGGATTTGCGGGAGCTGGAGATGTAGGTGGTGGCGGCTTGTTTTTTGCAGATGCTTGGTCCATAAGCACCCCATCGTTTGTCTAGGGGGGAAACGATGATGGTTCACAGTGTCTTGGGAGGGACCTATTTTGATTTGGGGCAGATTTTTTTGGCCTATGTTCAGCGAGAGCTGAACAAGGTTAGTCGGGAGGGAGGAGAGTTCAGTTATGCTTCTTTCCTCTGTTGTTTTTTTTTCAAGTAGGTACCTACCTTGCGGCCACGTGTGCTAGTTTGGGAGGGACTGAGGAGTGAGCCGCATATGGTGCGGTGGGGGGAGATGATGCCCCGGGGTGGTGGTGGCATTTGGCGGTTCTTCTCATCGGATATGTATGACCAGTGGGAGCAGATTCCCGTTGTTATTGATGAATATCCATATGTGGGTATGGAATTCCAGGGAGACCCTAAAATGCCTCGAGCTCAGGGACAGGCTTGGGGGTTAGATGGTACGTCTTTGTTTTTTGTTTCTCTATTATGTCATGTTTAGATGTTTCGTTATGAGTATAGCTAGAAATGTTTTATATGATACTGACTTGATTCACTATGGGTCATTGCAGATGTTGGTCCAAGGCCTTTAGTGGATCATATAGGACGTCGGGGACGGATGTTGATGGTGGTATCTCCACCGGTAACGGCACCGTCGCCTCGTGTACAAGGAGTTGTATGTCAGCGAAATGATTCCCTAGAGGACGTACATGATACCTTGGAGGCACTACTAGTGGATGCACCAGATGATGGTTGGATGGATCTAGATCGGAATGTTCTCGACCATTGTTTCGATGCTACCCATGAGTGGCAGTCAATCTTGCTGAGAATAGCTATGGTGATGGCTGAGAGGAGGGCTCGGGATCAGTATAATCCGAAGGAGACAGAGGAGGAGGAGCTAGAGGAGCCCGGTGATCGTGATGATTAGGTTATCTTGTACCTTCCCCCAAATACTGATGAGCATATGGGGATGTATTTTGTTGATACACATTTTGTACGACTGGTGTACCTTTTGTATATTTGGGTGTTGAGAGCACTCCTTACATTTGTGACTCTTATGATGATATATATGTATATTTATGAGTTTTTGTATATAGTCGTGTATGCACGTGGATGCACATCTTGTTTCTTCTTTTATGTCTTGTTGCACATGGATGCAATGATATGTGTCTGGGTTTTTGTATGCTCGTGGAGGCTCATGTTTTATGCACGTGGATGCAATATTATGATTTTTATATGCCCGCAGAGGCACTTGTTTTATGCACGTGGATGTAATGTTATGATGATCTATTTATTTTGTTTTGATTTGATTTTTTTATTCCTATGTGATGCATGTCATGATGTCCTATATGTTTTGGTTGACGTGCCAATCTAGAATGTTGTTAGCCATTTGGTATGCTACACTATTTAGATTTCTTGGGACATGAGTGAATGAAATGGATTCAAAGTGTCGAATCATCTGTTTAGTGAGTAGGAATTTTCTAAATAGACAGGGATCACGTACCTGGTAACAGTTGTTGAGGTGGGAAACAAGGAGTTGGGAGTCCAGGAAAACACTAAGGTGACTTATGCCCATTTGGAGAGCAGTGGCCAGGAGACCGTTCACGGCATCGTACTTGGATTGGTTATTTGTGGCTGCACCTTTGCATACTCCGTTGAGGTGGATCAACTCATGTGAAGGGGAATAAATTACCCAAGCTGTTGAAGCAAGATTTGGAGACCAACGACTTGAGCCATTGGCAAAGCTGATGTGGTAGAGTGGAACAAGATCCATTTGTGTTCATGCAGGAAAAAATGAAAATGTAAGGTTTTGAAAATTTACAGCGAAAAAATAAATTAAAAAACTGTACAATATGGACCATGGTGTCCAGGAGATTTTTATGGGTAGAATCTTTTGAGGTACAACCCGTTACGGGGGTTGCGCATGGGATTGCATTCCAAGTCGGTCAAAATGTATGCCCCATGTCCAAGGCAAGTCTATATGATATATGGTCCTTGGCACATAGATTGGAACTTTCCTTTTCCCATTTTGTCATGGGCTTGGTCGTAAACAAGTACCAGGTCTCCTTCACTAAATGCTCGTGGGTGAACATGTTTATCATAATGGAGTTTAGATCTGTTCTTTGCGGTTTCAATTGTTTGGAGAGCTGCACGGCAATCTTCGTCAGCATACCCTAAAAGACGTAAGCGTTCTTCAATTAGTGAAGTATCGGGGAGAAGCTCTACGGAAATTTGTAATGTTGGTATCTGGCATTCAATGGGGAGGACAGATTCCATGCCATGAACTAAATGGAATGGGGTAAAGCTGGTGGTGGTTTTAGTCGACGTGTGGTAAGCCCATAATGTAGGAAACAACATGTGATGCCAATTGGATTTATGTTTGTCAATAGTGCTCTAGAGGATAGTCTTCAAAATTTTGTTAACAGCTTCGACTTGGCCATTCCCTTGGGGGTAGTAGGTGGAAGAGAAATGATGTTCAAACTTAAGGAGTATTGACAATTCTCTCCAAACGGAGTCCTCGAAGTGAGAGCCTTGGTCTGAGACGAGTTGCTTTGGTACTCCGAAACGAGCGATAACATGGTTGAGGAAAAAACGGGCTGCAGTGTCGGCTTTGCAATTGTAAGTAGGCATGGCTTCTGCCAATTTAGTAAAGTAATCGACAGCCACAATAATGTGTTTATGGCCGCCCGTTGATGCAGGATTGTAATCCATGAATTCGATGGCCCATTTACAAAATGGTCCAACAGTGACGACTGGAAGAAGGGGGGCGAGCGGGGTTCTTTCCTTAGGGGCCAAACAACTGGAAATTTTAGCAATGTTTAACGGTTGTGATACAATCAGTGAATAATGATGGCCAAAAATAACCTACGCGAATTACCTTTTGGGTGGTGTCCATTACAGAGACATGGCTGCCATAGGTACCGCTATGACAGTCGTTAAGGACTTGTTCTGCTTCGTATTGGGAAAGGCATCATCGTAGGATTGTGTCGATGCCACGTCGATAGAGGACATCACCGAAGAGGAGATAATGGGGGGCATGGTGACGAATGTGACGACGTCCTTCACGGTCGATATTGGGTCGAAACTTCTGTATGCGGAGGTATACCAAAATGTCGTCGTACCAAGGGTCGTCAGACGAGATGATGAACAATTTTTTGTCGATTATATCACTGTGGATAGCTGGTGATGACGATGAAGATGGTAGGGCTATAATGAGTTGAGCGAGTGCTAATGCTTTGGTGCGCTTCGGAGTTTTAAAAGTTAGGTCATATTCTTGTAAGGTAATCACCCATTTGGCAACATGGCCTTGTAGAAGGTGGCGATTCAAGAGATAGACCATTGGGTTGGAATTTGCCACAACTTTGGTATGATTGAGGAGAATATAATGTCGCAACTTTTGTACAGAAAAGACGATGGCGAGAGCCATTTTCTCTTCATGTGGGTAGTGTAGTGGTGGGCCTAATGAATTTTGGCTCACATAGTAAATGACATGTTCTTGACGAGCAGAGTCTTCTTGGATGAGTACTCCGGAAATGTCGTAATCTGATGACGAAATGTAAAAGGTAAAGTCTCTTGTGACATCTGGAAGAGAAATCAAGGGAGCACTTGTAAGTGCTTTCTTCAAGTCTATGAAAGCTCCTTCTGCTTGGTCATCCCATATGAAATGGGTATGAATACATAGAAAACAGAGGAAACCATGTACTGTGGTGGCATAATCTGGGACAAAGTGACGAAGGAAGTTGGAATTCCCCTGGAGTCTTTGTAGTTGTCTTAATGTACGAGGTGATGGTAGGTCTACTATAGCTTGGACTTTTCAAGGGTCGACGGTGATCCCTTTTTCTGAAATGATAAAACCCAGCAAACGTCCTGCTGGAATGCAAAAGACACACTTGAGTGGGTTCAAGCGGATTTTGTATTTTCGACAATGCAAGAAGACTTGTTGAAGAACATCTAAATGGTCAGATCATTTCTTAGATCGAGCCATGAGTTCATCTAGATAAACTAATATGATGTTATTCAAGTCGTGAAAACAAAAAGTCATAGCTCGTTGGAAAGTGGCTCCAGTGTTCTTGAGACTGAAAGGCATGACGCTATAGGCGAAGGTGCCCCATGGGGTAGTAAAAGAGGTCTTGTATTGATCTTCTTTACGGATTTTGATTTGGTTGTATCTAGAGAAACCGTCCATAAAATAAAGTACCTCATGCCCCACACACACATCGATTAGTTGGTCAATAAATGGTGTTGGGAAGTTGTCTTTGGGACAAGCTAGGTTAAGGTCACGAAAGTCAGTACACACGCGGATGGTGCCGACTTTCTTATTGACTGGTACTGGGTTTGAAACCCAGGTAGTATATGAAATCGAGTATATGAAACCTACTGCTTGAAGCTTCTCAATTTCTACTTTGACAGCTAGAAGCTTGGATGGGTGAATGGGACGTTGTTTCTGGTGGACCGGTGATATGTTGGGCCAAGTGTCTATGTGATGTTCTACGATGGTAGGATCAAGACCAAGCATCTTAGTATAAGACCAGGCGAAGACATCTTGAAATTCTTGGAAGAGTTTCTTATAAGCTTGGGTTTCTTTTTCAGTGCATGATGCACCTAAAGAGATAAGCTCAGGTTTTTCGAGGGTGGTGGAGATGTCGATTTTTATAATGGGTGAAATGTTAGCCATGTTACCTTCTTCAAAGGCTTCTGGAGCTGGGATTGGATCTTTAAAACAATCGACCTTGGATTCAATGGATAGTTGGTTTGCCATGGTGGACGTAGATGCTTCGGCGATGAAGTATGATCGATGGTGCATATCATCCCAAGGGTAGTCCGGTGTAGTGAGTGTTTCTAGAATTTCCTCATCAATACGGAAGTAGTGTGCCATTAAATCAATTGGTTCAAGTTTATAGGTAGTTGAAATCATATAAATGGCATTGATTTCTTCTGAATGGGAAGATCTTGGGGGAATATTTCCTCAATAAGCGGGGGGGATATCTCTAGGTCTGCATTATTCAACTCGTATAGTGTTGATCTGTAATTTGGGAGATCGGGGCAGTGATGTGAATAATGGCTGTAGATGATGCATATTGCACAAGGGGGGTTTGTGCACAATGATTTATCACGAGGCTGAGGGGGTAGTTCTAGTTTGACAACTGAAACGTTGGTGTCATCATCCAACATATTCATGTGTTCTTGAAGTGCCGGTAGATGTGGACATAGATGGGTAGCATGGCCTATATCGTCGCACAAGGAGCACTTAGAGGGAACACGGATTGTTAGGGGATTCTTTTCCAACTTTGGAGTTGTTGGTGGGGTGCGGTTGGTGGGTCCAATGGTGTAGGTTCGCGGTCCTCTACCCCCATGGTAACAGGATTGAGGGGGGACATAACTAGATGTTAATTTAGTGGCCCCTGTTGGAGGTGGTCAGTTTTGGGGGTTTCAATATACCAGGTGGTGGATGGTTTTGGGGGTTCGTTATGCCAGGTGGTGGGTGGTTTGAAATATTGATGGGTTGTACCGGTTGTAAAAAAATGGTCGGAGTTGGTGGAGGGGTTGGGGTAGGTAGGTAACATACAGGTAATCCTATCGTTAACCCTGGAAGGTTAAGTGTAGCCAGTATTGGCGTGTTGACAACTCCTGAAAATGGAAACAAGAATGGGATAGTGTGAATCGGTGTTGTTCCGATATGACCAGGCACTATGGGTGGTTGTGGTAGTGGTTGAGGTTGTTGAGTATGCTGTTGTTCATTGTCCGAGAGGGTGCATAAATCAGATACTTAAGTTACCCAAAGAAGGGGTGGCATAGAAGGGAAATTGGTGGTCATGGGAGTGTCCAAATATATCCCAGGTCCGGCTGAGGAGACGAATGATGTGGGTTCACTCTGAATGGGTTGTTTGATCATGGGAAGAACATTTTCAGGCGCTATGGGGGAATTGGGATCATAGTATGTAATCTGGTCGATTTTGACTACGCGTCCTTCATGGGGGAACATCATGAGGCAAAAAACTAAAGAAGTAACAGCTTTCATTTTATACATGTAGCTTCGTCCTAGAAGGAGATTGTAATAAAGTTGGGCGTTAATGAACTCTATATCTATGAGAACTAGTTTTCCCCCAAGCTGTATGGGTACATTCACTAACAAAACCCTCAGGTTGAGCTGCACGACCATCGTAAGCTCGCAATGCGGTAGTTGACGGTTGTAGCATTGGGGATCCAAGTTTCTGCCATATGAAAGTCGACATAACGCAGGTGGAGGCACCTTCATCGATTATGCATCGATGAACGACGAGGTTGCGAATGGACACAGAAACCTGAAAAGATATAGATGAAGGTAGACGAGGTTTGGCTTGGTCTAAGTCGAAATCCATCATGTTGGAGGCATTAGGGTCTATGGCACCAACGGAAGATAACAACAATTTTCTCTGTGCATGACAATTTTTTAGGATTTCTAGAGCAGACATAGCAGAAGGGGACTGGGCTAAGTCTTCTACGATGTTGTAGTTTGAAGATGCATGAGCATTAGGGTTATTGTTGATTCGTCTTAAAGGGATGCGAGGTGATTTTGGACCCCTGTCCATGGGTATATTAGGTATGCGAAGTGGTTGATCAGTTGGGAGAGTACTTGACGATGGATCGGTAGATGTGGCCTCAGGGGATGAGTCGTATTGATTTTGACAGGTTTGAAGATTGACATCATTTGATGACATCATTAGCAAATGGTGAGTGTTGGATTCTGTATGCTGGTAATCAGCTGCCGCATAGGTAATTTGTTGTGCGGATCCTTGAGGGGGATCATTTGGACGAGTGTTTACCATGCCTTGGTTTGGTAGGGGATTTTTCAATATCATGGGTTGTGGCTGAGGAGGAAGTGCTGGCTGTGGAGCATGTCCTTTTCATTGGGAATTGTCGGTCTAGAGTTGACGCGCTCTGTCCAAATGGGGGCAATTGTGCGTGTAATGGCAATAGACTCCACAAATGGAACATGGGTGGTTTGTTCTTAAATTAGGTTTTTTTCCCTGTTTTGGTGGGCAATCAGGGTTTTGATTTGCAGGAGCAGCGTTATTATTACTTGGAGGATTAGGTGGCTGTCCTCCTTGGTTTTTTTTTTGGTTATTTCTACGGTTTCTTCCTCTTTCGTGATTCTGTTGACCTCCTTGATTATGTTGGTTGTTCTGGTTTTGAGGTTGGTTTTTCTATGTGTATACATGCCCTTGGGCAGTAGGTGGGTTTTGAGGTCTTGTAAGCTCTGGAGTAGGCTGCGGTGGGTAGTAAGCAGGAGGGTTATGAGGTGGACCTGGTGCTTGTTGCCGTTGTGGGTAACCTTGAGCTACTAGAAGTGTTGGAGCAAGAGGTGTTGTCTGTTGAGGATAATAAGCTGAGTGGGATTGTGGCTAAACCGGAGTATGATGGGCCTACTGGTTATAATATGGAGATGGTGCATAAGCTAATGGTGCTTTCCCATAACACTGTGGTGGACATGAGGGTCCATGAGTGTTGTGGGTGTGCATTATTGGAGCATACGAAGTTGTAGCTCCAGAATGAGATGTATCCCTAGAAAGGTCTGGGGCATTGTTTGTACTCATCATGGTAAAAGGTTTGTTTTGCAGCATAACCTGGCCGATAATACTATTGGCGGCATGGGATTCCCCTGGCGTGTCATTCCGGGATGGATCGCCACGCGGAGCGTCAGGTAAAATGGTGTATAGATATCCAGACTGGGCATATATGAGGTCGAACTGCTGAGCTTTTAAGATGGCTTCTTCTTCCGACTGGGGTCGTTCAGAAGCTACATCCTTGGCTATGAGAGGGAGGAGTGATTTGAGGAACTAATCCAAAAAGATACAATCATCAAGCTTTATCTTGAAGAGACTACGGCGCTTACGCAACTCATGGATATGATCGGTGAAGTGTGTAGCGGTGTTTTGTCTACAAGACAAAAGTATTTCCACTCCTGCATCATAGCGTATAGGTAGTTGAAAGAATTGAAGGAAAGTTGAGGCGAGGGATGTAAACGTGGGGTGTGTCCCATGTGGCTGCTCAATGTACCATTTGGCTGCAAAGCCAGTGAAATCTCTTTGTAAAAGTATGAGTCGAATAGAATCATCTACTATGGAGTTTGAGGAACACCACAGGTGAAACGACATGATATGGTTTTGGGGGTCTTCCCCAACTTTTCCTTCAAATTTTGGGATGTCTAAGGGGAGCTTTGTGGGCATGGGGGGCCAAGTAGGGTCATGTCGGATGGGATCATTTGCAATACTATCCAAGTCTGGTAGGTTAAGGCTAGCCATAAATGGCAGACTGGCGAAGGGGTGTGATGTCGTCATGGGTGCATAAGTGCCGGTGGTGGTATTATGTATTAGGCCACTGCCCCCTAGGGGGATATTTGTCATGGGAAGTATGTGCCCTCCACCCATAAGAGTTTGGAAGGGGCCCGTGCCACCAAGTGCATTGGGAGTCATAGATGGGCTGGGAAGATGTCCAAGAGGTGTTGGAATCTGAGTGGTAGCAGGGATAGTAGGTATAGTTTCCATGGTGGGCATGCCTAAGTTAGGTGGGGGTCCTGTATTGGGCAGGGGTCCCATGGTAGGCATACCTAATGTAGGTGTAGGTCCCATATTAGGCATCCCTAAGGTAGGTGTGGTAGATGTGGATACCGTGGTGGTCATTGTGTTGGTGGGGGTGGATGACGTTCTGTAATGTCCCTTTTTAGGAATTTTATTAAAATGGCAATTTTCCACTTTTTTCCCCTAGTTCGACCTTTGACTAGTTTTGATCTCTAGGTCCCAAATTTGCCCCAAATGATCCCAAATCTTCTGAGAAGGTATATGAATGAGATTATAACATAAATATGTGTTTTAGGGATGCCTTTGGACCTTTAAAATACTTCTTCAAATACTCTTTCAATTCTGGCCAATGTAGGGAACTTTACTAGTAATTTGCCTTTGACTAGTATTGGTCTCTAGGTCTCGAATTGACTCTAAATGCCTTCAAATCTTCAAGGAAGGTGTATGAATAATATTAAGACTTGAATATGATGTTCAGGTATGATATATGGCCACCAAATACCTCTGCAAACTCTCTTAATATTCTGAACCAAGTATGCAATTTTACTAGTAATTTGGGGTTCAAATCCCCCTGGGGTAAGTACTGAAAATGGCTTCCCAAATGCCTCCAAACCCACTCAAATTTATGAACAGAGGTATGTAATGTGTTATGTTATTAAAGTCTCATATGCACCATTAATGGATTATTACAACTATTCTCACCCTCTCCCATTCAACTGCAAAATTCCCCAATTCGACCCTTGGAGAAATGGCACTATTTCACCTCCCAATACAACTAAATTGAGTAAAAATGCTTCAAATGATCAAGTATAGTACATGAAAATTGTATAAGACATCCATGGCAGTATATTGATCACAAATATATCAGAGAATCATCCAGTCATTCAAAATCATCATCAATACATTGGTTCACAACAAGGTAGTGGGGAAATGGCATTGTTCTTCCATTAAAAATGAGATTTATACATTTCTACTTGGAATTTCGACCTGAAACTTTATGGAGATGAAGAACAGAGTATTTAATTCATATTACAAAAGAAATTGAGCATTATAAGCTCCCCCAAAAATTACAATATCTCACCAAAAATTCCCTCCCTCAAGGATCAAGAATATGCCATCAAAACTGGAAATGGTTGAAGGAGTGAGCTGCAATAGAAGAAACCATGAGATGCCCTGTAGCTTACACATAAAAATAAAGACTCCATTAAATCTTCAAATGAAAGGTCTGAATGGCCTTTCCAATTACCACCTTGGATGGGAATCTTTCACCCTTGAAATTGGCTAAGGCAAGAAACTAGTCATCCACTAGCTCTCCCTCTTCACAAATGCAATTGCAAATTCTACAAATGATCAAAATCTGATTTCATTCTTTTTTATTGACATTTATAAACTTCTAATTCCCTCCATGGGTCGAATTCCTTCCAAGAGACTCATGCCAACTCAAGTTGGGAAGAGATTCCAAAGAACGCCACTTGTACAACAATTCTTAGTCTCCCACTTCTACCAAATCACATGTGGAAGCATCTTAGCTGCCCTAACACCCTTGAGCGCCCTCTTGTAGTCTATTTTTATCCCTGACATGTCATATATGTCATATGTCAGCCTTCAGGTCTGATTTGTGTCATAGGTGTCATAGCATCTTCATCATTGTTGTCATAGATCTAGGGAATCTAGCCCAAGTGTCTCACTAGCTCCAAATTGCCTCTTCCTCTTCCATGGGAGTTACTCTTCCTCTATATTTCGACCTTGGATGAGTCATGCAATGAATAATACCTTTTGGACTCCCCCAAGTATGTTACCATTCACCATGAATTCGAATTGGTGAGAGAATGATGCCAAGTGTAGTGGGGAAATCTAGCCATATGTGGGTCCCACTTCCTCCATGTGTCTTCATGATGAAATGCCACTTTGATTTTCACTTGTATATATTTATTTAGCTCATTTATTAAATATTTATGCCATTCTAATGTTCAAACATCATTTATTATCTCCATTATTCCAAATCCCAAAGTTTCCACCCCAAACCTAGGAAACTAGTAATTTTCCTCCTTGGCAATTATTTGACCTTTAACATCAATTTGACAAACTCTAATGAATAGGGACAATTTGATTAGGCCATTGTGACCCAATGCAAAATTTGGGACATGACATGTTCCACCAACAGCCCTTGTGAAAAATTTGTCGTAATGCGAACCAGCCATGGGGCTAGTGGGTGTGGTGTATGTGGGATTTTTGGATTCTACCTCAGAATCAGATGTGAAATGAGGCGCGTCAGAATCGGATGACGGGGCTCTATTCTGATGACGTGTGGGGTCAAGGGAACCATACTGCAGGGTTCTCCCCGGAAGCACCAAGAACGTATCAGGGAATCAATGGTGACAGTTGGTGAATAAAAACTACTAGGTAGTGGTGAGTGGAAAGCTCTAAAGCCTTAATGTAACCGTGTGTGCAAGAGGGGAGCGTAAAGAATAAATGGCACTCAGGACAAAAAAAAAAACCAACCTCAAACAATTACTATAATAGCTGTGCTATAGTAAGTGGAGTAATAAAAAAATGTGGTCAGGAAACCAACATCCAAACAACTCCTAAAAATAGAAAAAGGTGTACTCTATGACCAAAGGGAGGTAATGGAGCATGCAAATAGCTAACTAAAAATTATTATGACTCGACAAGGTATATCCTCTGCAAGGTGATGAAATCCAATTCAAACAATATAAATTGTAGAATCAAAGGCTAGATATCCCCCTACCGGGAGGGACACTGGGTAGAAAATCCTAAAAGTTTGGCCACTAAGATACTCCGTTCATGACACGTTCGGTTGGGTGAATCCGCAGTTTGGTTCTATCGCCGTTGTACTCCCATAAGGGTGGTAGAATGAGAACTATGAAAGGTATCCTTCGGTTACTGAATGGATTGCGGTATTCCACTTAGGATTCTAGAACCAGTCTGGCTACTTCAACCCTCCTAAGAGAGAGGCCTTCCCGATGAATTGGTGTTAAACCGTGTCAACAAATAATAAGGGATTTTGGTACCCTAAATGTCAATCACTATGTCTCAACATGAAAAATGAGTGAGGGGTGTTATTTGGATACTTATCCCCTCAGTCCTACCTAGCTACAAAATTATTTTTGTGTTCCCCAAGTGGAGTTAGAATTTTGGTTGAGTTAAGGTAACTTTTAAGGCTCACTTGAAATTATTGTGATAGATTGTGTGCTGGTGCAGGTGTATACCAAAACAATGTGCCTCGCATGGGCGATTTAATCACAAACTAAAATAAGGATTCTAATTTGCGAAAAAATGAAAGATGTTTCCAATGTAAATGCTTTAATAACCTTTTAAAAAAAATATGGATTCTTTAAAAAGTAAAGCAAATAATAGATGTGAAAATAAATGGATTTTAGAGTCTTTCTTGGGCAAAATATTGAGCAATTTTTAGAAATATGGTTCTAAATTTGCAATGTATAAAACTTAGAATCTAAGAAATACTTAAAAAATCTTTCTTTCAATTAACTGAAAATTTTCAAAAAGATAAATGAAGTATCTAACAAATATCAATTTAATAATGTTTCAATAATGACACACTGGGCTATAAAAAATTGCAGAAATTGATGCTGGAAAAATGTGTTGATTGGGAGAATTTTTTTTGAAAAAATTGCCTGAAACGAAAGAGGAAATATCACGGCTATCGGGTCAAAACCCGTGATGAGCCATGCGGCGATGTGGGAAAAATCTGCAATGTGAATCATGGCACGGTGGTAACAAATTGCGATGAACCACGCAGAAAAATGACAAACAGTCATGATGGACGGCGCGGGAAAATGCAAAACAGTGGTGATAAACCACGCGGGCAAAGTTTTCCCAACCGCAATGAGCTGCGCAGGAAAAATTCAAAAAGTTGCGATGGACCATGCGGAAAAAAGGCTCACAGTCGCGATGGACCGCGCGACTGTGGGTGCCGAAAGTCGCGATGTACGGATGGAAAACAGTCGCCAAAAAATGAACCCGAAAATTGAAATTTTGGGTTGCTTTGAGCTGCAAAAAGGGCCAATGGCTAGGGAAGCTATCAAGAAGCTAATTAGTATGGCAAATCTACAGTTTTAAATGGGAAAAAACAACTAAAATAAAGATCTAAAAGAAAATTTTAAAATTCGAAAAATAGCGGAGTTGCCAAAAACTATTGCTTGGTTTTTCAACCAAGCATGTGCAAGGATGCACCTACTAACTAGTAGCAGCAGTTTCAAATAAAGCAATGTAAATAAGCAAACATGAACTATATATTAATGGCAGTAAACGGTAAAAATAAAGAATTCTAGATTGATAACAATGAACAAAATTGATTCATAAGCATGTAAATAAAAATTAAAACTTTTGTATTACCTCAAATGGTGAGGATGGTGAGTTTTGGGCAGCTCCAAGGTTGCGGTGCTCCAATGTCCAATGGTCTCTTCTTCTCCAATGCTTCAATGGCTGGGAAAATCTCAAAAGATGGGCAAAGCTCAAGATGTATTTTGGTACCATGAGGATAGGATGAAATATGGATGAAAAGTGAGGATCCCCTATCACCTTTTTATAGTTTTTAGTGATGGGGAATACCATTATGGTTTTGAGGAAACCAATGGTATTAACCAACATGGTTTAGGCCTCTTTTTTTCCTCTTTTTCCTTTTTTTGAATATTTTTTATATTTTTATTCCCTTTTAATATTTTTTGGGAATTTTGGACCCTTTTGGAGAGTTTTTTAAGGAAAAATACATATTTTGAGGGGGAAAAGGTGTATTATGATCTTTTTGGTGATCTTTTGATGGTTTTAGAGGTTCAAATGGTGGAAAAAGTGGACAAATGGGTCATGTGAATAAGGGAATGAGCTAGTGAGCACTTTTGGGGTGTTAACAACCAGTTTGGAGGAAAAATGCAAAGGGATTTAATAATAGCATTATAATATTTTTTATCCATCACCATCCCGATCTCTTCATTACTGCTCTAGATAATCGTATCAGTGTCTTCAGTTAACCTGCATCCTGTAGTAGTCAACAAGTTTATGTAATGTTCCTAATCAATGGCATCCCTACCAACGAGCCCCAAATCCTTTGCATTTATCCAATATGAACCCTGATCTATATTATATTTGGTCCTTCTAATTTTATTGAAAGTTTTCATCTCCCATTCTTTTAAATGTTCTTTTACATGGGCTAGGAGAGTGTAACCATCATCAAACCCCATAATTGGGTAGATTCCAACTAAACTTTTCATGACATTTCCCACCCTCCAGGTGAGATCCTGTGCTAACCAATTATAAACCTTTAAAAATACCAACCAAATGGGAGAGATTCCCCTCTGTCTTTTGATTGGATTTCTAATCCAATTTGTAACATCCTCTTTTATATATTTCACATTGAGCACCTTTGATCAAAGTGTATTTCCAAAGATACCTCTCCAAAGGATCTTTAATCTGAGTGCAATACTAAAAATGGAGATATTTCTAATTCTCCATCCCCCACATGACTCCAGAAGTGTTATTTTCTCCCAGCCAACCATCACCAAATTCCTTCTCTCAATACCTCCTAACCATAAGAAATTGAAGAACATTTTCCTTAAACAATTGACGATATATCTTGGAACCTGGTTGAGTGAAAACCAATATATAAGAATTCCAGTCAAAACAGATTTGACAAGAGTGAGTCTTCCAGTAATGGATAGCAATCGAAAATTCCACTTATTGATCCTTCCTTCAAACTTTTTTTAAATCCATAACCAGTCTTTGATCCAATAATCATTTGGATTTAAGAAATAGCCAAGATAATTGAAGTTGACCTCCATCTGGCAAAAATTGTATGGAAAAAAAGATTTGGAAATATCAAATTTGTTGTTCTCCATATTGTAATACATAAGACTAGATTTCCTATTGTTGACCTTCATTCCAGAAGCCACACAAAATGTCTTAATGATAACTTTATAATTCCTCCATTCAACAACTGAGTCCATACCTGCTATAAGGACATCATCTACAAACAAAAAGTGGGATAAAAAAAGATTTGTTGATATTTTTATACCTTTGATAGCACCTTCAATTTTTGCATTCAAGATCAATCTGCTTAAGCCTTCAATTGTTAGAAGGAATAAGAGTAGAGATAAGGGGCATCCTTGTTTGATTCCCCTTGAAATTTTGAAGAACTCGGAAGGAGCCCCACTCACCAACACACCAATTCAAGAGGGGGTAGCGCATGCCATAATCCACCTAAGAACAAGAGGAGGAATTCTAATCTAGATGAGAATAAAACGAATATACACCCAGTCATCTCCATTGTATGCTTTCTCCAAGTCCATTTTTAGTAGGAAGGCTTTTAATTTTTTCTTCTTTATCGTGTGTATAAGCTCCTGAGTAATGCATATAGCATCCATAATCTGTTTGTGTTGTAAAAACCCGAACTGTTCTGCAGAGATGAACCTAGATAGAGTAGGCTTCAATCTTGTCATAGTGATCTTGGAAATTAGCTTGTAAGCTAAGTTGCATAGAGCAATTTGCCTAAAATCCCCAAAATTTGAGGGTTTGTCCCTCTTTGGAATTAAGGTGGGAAATGTAGAGTTTAAGGCCCCTGAGATGTAGCCTTATGTTCTTGTATATTCCACCATATTCAACAAATCCTCTCCAATTATATAAAAAAAGTGAAGAAAAAGATCAATCGTCCAACCATCTGGCCCCATACTCTTTTCTTTAGAAAAACCCTTCAAGGTTCTTCCACCTCCGATAATGTAACATTTTTTCCTAAAGACGTAGCCTCATGTGCATAAAAAAAAACTGGATATAATCTCGCCACTTTTAATTGTGTATTTAAGTCACTTTGCCCCGGATCAGTGAAAATATTACCAAAATAGCAATGAGCCGCAGACTGAAGTTTTTCCATCCTTGAAATCTTATTATTGTCATCATGAATGAGCTCCCATATAGCATTGGAATTTATCCTATGGGACGCAAAAGTGTGAAAATTTTTTGTATTCCTATCCCCTAAGCCAATCCAAAGAGCACAACTTTTTAGCCTCTAGTCCATTTATTCTTGGATAAGGAGCTCATATTTTTTTTGTTCTAAAAGTTTTAGGTTTGAAAACACTTCATCATTCAACTACTGATTAAAAATTTTCTTATGTAAACCCTGAATTTCTTCTTGAAGATATTTAAGTTCCTTCAGATGTTGTTTTTGTTTGATTTTAATCCATTTTGTAACCACCTCCTTTAGTTTATGAAGTTTAGTAACCAGGAAATCCACAGGATTCATCTCCTTATCATTGCCGAAAGCCAGCCAAAAGTCCCTAATACAGCTGCAAAAAACTTCGTTCCTTAACCAAGAGTTGTTGAATTTAAAAGGGTACTTCAAAATACCCTGAGGCTTATCAATTTGAAGAAACACTGGCCAGTGGTCTGAGAATTTGGCCTCCCTTGTCAAGACTCTGTGTCGTTCCCATGACTATAAAAAAATTGATTTTACCATAAATTTATCCAAACATTTATGGATTCCTTCCACACCCTTCCTTCCATTGGTCCACGTAGGTGATAAGACACCTTGAACAACATCCACCAGATTAGAGTCATGTAAGAAATCTGTAAAGAAGTCCGCCATGTCATCTAGTCTTGCCTTTGTGCCCCAAATGTCAGCTATATACCTTGTGAAATTTAGGTCTCCAACAATAAGAAAACTTTTTAACCTCAATAAACCACAATTTTCCAAGGACTTCCAGAAGGTAACCCTCTCCTTATAGGGGCCATAGCAGTTTAGGATAGAGAATGTCATATTTAAAAAACCACATGAACCATCTAATAGTATGCCCCAAACAGTTTTATAAGCACTGAAATTAAATAAAAGAGGGTTCCATCGAGCCAATAAACCCCCAGACATCCCCTGTGCACTAATAGCCACAAATTCCCAACCAGGAAAGATGGCGAAAAGTTTCTTAATTGCACAAAGATCATCATACATTGTTTCTTGTAAAAAGATTAAAGAAGGGCTAGTTGAATTGAAAAGGTTAGATAAGGCTCTAGCCTGAGACGCCTTCCCAACCCCCTAACATTTAGAGTTAGAATGATCATTTCTCACCCCTGACAAGAGCCATCATTTCTCCAAGGGACTCAGATGTTGCAGTAGAAAGAATTCGAGCATTATTGATCAGAGTTGTCAAGTCTAGCCGAAATAGGAACATAACCTAGAGTTTCCTTTTCCAAAGGAGAACCCCCAAATTTTCTCCTATTTTTCCGAATAGTTACATTTAAAAATATTTCATTCAAAATAGGTTTCACATTCGGATTTTTGGAGGGGTTCTTAGAAAAAAATTTCAAAGGGGTGAATGGAACAAAAGTAGGGCCAATTTCATGTCCACAATCAACCATGACAACTCTTTCTTCAGAGGTAAAAATTTTCGCCTTTTCTACATAGGGTGACGACAACTGGCTAGAGACTGGTTTTGAAAAAAATGCATTTTCTTCCTAGAAATTAAGTACTAAAGACCCCCCATCATCCCTAGGGGGGATAGACTCATAAAAAGGTTGAGTATTATCCAAACCCTGACCGACCCTAGTATAAGGTTTATCGAAATTATTAGTACAAAAATTTAAAGTAACTTCGCCTCTAGATATCCGTCTATCAAGATTTTTTTTAGCTTCAACATAAAAATCCAATTCAGCCCTAGTAACATTTTTATATGGAGTAGAATAATCAGGTGGAAACTTACCCGTGGATGAGGCAACTGGTGAGGAATCCCCAAGGATGTTGTTCTGCTGGTTCGTTAGTAATGGTCCTGAAAAATCAGACGGCACCCCATCAAAATCCATCTGCAGCAAGGAGGGGCACCTAGCCATAACATGCCCCATCTCCCTACATTTAAAACACTGGAATGAGATTTGATAATAATCTAGCTGATGTCGAAAGGAATCCCCTCTTTAGTGGATTTCAATTTTTGCAGGCAACCCCTTTGCCATATTTTATTCGACCATAACATGTGCCACTCTTTTATCTACTCCAAAAGAGATTTTTTGTCAATTCTAATTAATTTCCCTACCGAATTCGCCATCCCAATGAGGATATTTTCAGTCCAAAGAGCAATAGGCAACTCTGGTATGAACATCCAGATACGTCTCTTTGATTGCTTCTCTCTAAGAGGGTCAAATAAGATGTGACATCGCTTCAGGAAAAGCGAGCCCTCCTTAAAGTCCATTTTTGTTCCAGAATAGTACCAATGTGAGCTGGCTCCGCAAACAAAAATATAATCTAGCGATTTAAGAGTAGATTAACCCTAGGTTCCAGTCCAAGGATTGAATCCCAATGATGATTTATCCACTCTAGAATGTCATTTTGGTTGCCTGAAGTGAATTCAATTCACCCCACCAAATCCCAGTTTGCTAGCATCTCCACTCACTCCAAGTTGGTATCATCGTCAACAAAGAAATGTTCCAATCCCTCCCATGCTTTAATGGCCCTCAATTTCCTTCTTTGTTTCACCTTAACACCACAAGGTGCCTTCTTCTGCGATAAAACCCCTTCTACTTCCTGCACATTTTCCCTTTTGTTTGTGTCCTCCGCTCCATTTTCTGCCCTTCTCCAACCCCTAAATCTCTCACCCTTCGCATAACTAGGGCTCCCACTCACAAGTGGCATATGACATGCCATAATCCGTAAAAAAAGTTGGCACAAGCCTTTCACCCTTCAAAAGAAACCAACAGTTGGAAAAGTGGGAATTGGGACCCGTCCTACTGCAGAAACAAGAAAATCGTAGGCCCACCAATTAATGAGACATTGGGAAACAAATCAAACCTGGAAAAGGCACTAAAAAATGACTGAAAATTCATATGCAAAATAATCCAAAAGAATGCAGTAGAGTTAGAAATAGGGTTCCCACTTTTTTTTTGTCTTGGTTGGTACTAGATTGATTCGAAGAATCAATCGAACTCCAATATCTACTGCACTCAAAAGTGACATTCTACCAGGAAATACATCCATCACCTTGTACTCTCCCAAACCCTAGCCATCACCCAAACTCTCATGGTTATAATTGTTCAAGCACATTGTCTTTCTTGATTTATATATGTTTTATTCAGTCAGATGACTTAGAATTTAGAAATAATATTTTTTTTTATTAATTTAATATTGAAGAAAGAGGTAATGTTAATTTTTTATCAATGTAATGATATCACTTTAGATTTATTTTATTTTTTTAATATGGATTAAATCTATTTAAGAATGTTTTTCTACACAGGGTTTGGATTTTGAGGAATATATTTTATAAATTTGTGAGATGGACCTATATTTTAATAAAGGGTTTGACTTTTGAGGAATACATTTTGATGAAAGAGTTTTATTCTTGAGAAATACATTTGTGAGATGGAGCCATATTTTCATTAAGATGAGAATTTAGAAGTAAATTTTTTAGTGATTAAAGAGTGTATTTAAATAGAATGAAATAAAAAAAATAGAATTTTATTAATCAAATTATATAAAATAAGGTTATTATTTCCTTACGAAACAATAATGCAATGATTTTTTTGGATAAAATATTTTTCATTTTTTTTTTCAAGGCGAAAAAAGACATTCTTTATTTAAAGTAAAAAGATGTATCCGGAGGGGATCCATACAGAGCTTGCTGTTACATACAGCTTTAAGTGAAACCAGAACAACTAAACAAATTTCGGAGGGTACAACATCCAGGTTCAGCTTTTAGCTTAATACGACCGGAGTCAAGTGACACTACACCATACTACCTGACAATCAGAAGCGAGAATTTGCAGAAGAAAAGACAGTCATCGGCTAAGATGAAGTCGATGGAGAAGTAGCCATCGCCATTAAAAAATCGATGCGAGGGTGGAAGCCATTGAAGAACATAGATGAACATAAATTTAACTTAACATGATATTTGTCAAACGTAAAGAAGTACCAAACTTTTGTATAGTGAAAATAATAAAGATTTTACTTTTGTGAAAAATTTAAGAACCAAATTTTAACACTGAACATATAAACACGTTATAGAGATGGGTGTTGTATCATATACGAAACCGACGTCCAGTATTATGGCCATATGATTATGTAAAGTTCTATGGACAGGACTGCAGGACCCATGGTTACCCATTCATCTTTCTAATTATGAACTGAAATATAAGGCTGAGCATTTAAATGAAGTGAGATTTGTTTTGCATAATAACCCCCAAAATATTTTGTGTTGGGAGAACTATGCTAATGCGGAACCCGTGGCAGAGAAAAATAATTAAGATTTCTCAATTTTTTTTATTAATTTATATATATATTTTTTTGCATTTTCATTATTGGTTGAGAAACCACAACGTAAGGTATTTAAGCTTTCAAAATCATTTGGAAATCGGTTTCTCTTGACCAAGTAAACTAGCGAGAATTGACATATTTATATTCATTTATATTAATTATAAAAGCTTAAAAATATATTTCAATACATTTTACTTTTTAATAACATTTTTTTTTGTTTTTTTGCATTTTTCTATTTGTTATAGTTGTGTACACCCTATTTCCTTGAATTTGTGTAGCTCCACATTTTAATAGCCATGTGACTCAACATGAATTTATTAATGGTGATTATATCTCACCATGGTAATTATCTTCACTTTTATTTTATTTTTTTAATTTAAAGAAAAAATTAGATATTTCAGTTTTGTTTATCTATGGCATTAGATTTTTACTTTTTTAGACTAAGCTGGTGTGGTCCATTGTCATGAAAAAGAGGAAGAAAATGCGGAATTTATAATCTTACATGTTAGTCTTAAATAAAAAAAAATGATGGAGTAAACCAACCAAATTTTTTTAAAAAAAATTGTCTATTTATTCTAAGTTTTGAACTTCTTAATCGTTTTTTATTGAAATCCGACTAGCAACAACCACATTTTTAAATTTGGTTGATATTCACCTCAACAATGACCACACATTTAAAAGTGGTTGATATTCGTCGATCAACGAATATAAACCACATTTAAAAATGTGGTTGTTGCTAGCCAAGAAATAACGAAATTAAAATTTTAATAAAAAACTTATTTCAAAATAAAAATGAAAAGAAATTCATATTAAGTTTTAAAAAAATAAACATTTTAAAGTAAATTAAATAAAAAAGAAAGATCGACGAATATCAACCACATTTAAAAATGCCAGCCAAGAAATAAAAAAAATTAAAATTTTAATTAAAAAATTATTTTGAAATAAAAATGAAAAGAAATTCATATTAAGTTTTAAAAAAAATTAAACATATTAAAATAAATTAAAGTAAATTAAATAAAAAAGAAATAAAATAATATTAAAATAATTTAAATTAAAAAATAAATAAAGTAAAATAAAGAAATAGAATAAAAGTAGAGTAAAGTAAAGTAAAAATAAACTAAATTAATAAAATCAAGTAAAATAAAAGTAAATTAAAATAGAATAAAAATAAATTAAATTAAAAAATAAATAAAGTAAAATAAAGAAATAGAATAAAAGTAAAGTAAAGTAAAGTAAAAATAAACTAAATTAATAAAGTCAAGTAAAATAAAAGTAAATTAAAATAGAATAAAAATAAACTTAATTAAACAAGTAAAAATAGCAGCAAAGCTGCTTATACCTGTCTTTTGGAAATAGTTTATAAGTAATTTAATTAATAATTGTATATAGTCTAAAAGTAAAAATTAATTTATGGAACTAGTTTAGAAATAATAGTTTAAAAATGTTTTAATATAATAGTTTAAAAATATTTTAATATATTAGCTCTCCATAAGCTGCTTATACTTGCTTTTTAAAAATAGTTTAAAAATAATTTAATCAATAATTTTATATTACATTTAATGTTAAATTTTGGATACATAAGTTGAAACACAATAAAATGTGAATTTGTATTTAATGTTAAAATTTTCCCCATTAGGTGGACCCATGTTCACATCCATAGAGTGTATGAAAATTGTTAGCCTCATGGCCACCCTCGAAAAAGTTTGTAAGGGGAGATAGAAAAAGAAAATCAGCATTGAACTATACGCTGATGCATAAAATATGTTTCGACCGTTGCTCAGAAACTGGTGGAAGTGGAACCCAATCGTGAAGAACTACAATCATGACTATGATAGCCATGATCAACCTAAGGCAGGTACAGTCGCTGATGCATGAACTTGGAATGAGTGATTATCAGGCCCTACCATCATGGCTTTCTTTTTCATTTTTCCCAATACTATACAGGTGTCTCAATAGAGCTTGTTTGTCCAATCCAACTTAATAGCCAATCAAAAATAAGAATTATATAATTTATAAAATTTAAAATATTATTTTTTATTTTTTATTTGTTTTAAAATCAATTTAATAATTAAAATTTCTAAAATAATAGGTAACTATATAAAAGTTTAGAATAAAAATTTGAAAATTAATTAAAAATTGAATGTAAATCGATTGCTATATACTCTCCCTTTTGCGGATATAATTAAATAAAAGTAAAGTAATTAAAATAAAAAAAATAAATAAAAATAAAGTAAAATAAATAAAGTAAAAAATAAATAAAGTAAAGTAAAATATAGAAATAAAATAGAATAAAAAATAAAATAAAGAAATAAAATAAAGTAAAATAAAATCAATAAATAAAAATAAAATAAACTAAACTAAATTAAATTTATTAATTAATTAAAATAAAGAATTAAAATTAAAGTAAAAACTTTTTAAATTATTCATTTTTAAATTAAATTAAATTAAATAAATAAATTTAAAATGTTAATTTAAAAGTTAAGTTATTTTTAAATGTGGTTAATATGTTTTAATTTAATATTAAATATTTTTAAATTAAATTAATATTAAATCATTTAATATTAATTTAGATATTAAATTAATTAAATTAATTTAGTTTTAGATATTAGCTTTAATTTAATATTAGTTTTAATTTAATATTAGTTTATATATTAGTTTTAGTTTTAAATATTAGATATTGGGTTTAGATATTAGTTTTAGATATTTATATTATTATTTACAATCTAAATTTTATTATTATTATTATTTTATTATTAAAAAAAATATTTATTAATGAAAATATAGGAAAAAATAATATAAATAAATAGATAATAAATAAATAAAAATTAAATAATTAATAACAATATAAGTTCAATTATTTATACTTGTTTCAGAATGGTTGACCTCAATCCATAGTTGATGCTCAACCAAGGTACACTTTGAACGATGGTTGACCATTGTTTAGGCATGGTTGAAGTTAGTGCTTCATGGTTGACATAACCAAGAGAACATTGGTGTGGACCATGGTTGACATGAACATGAGAACATGGCCAACCATTATTTGACCATATTATGAAACCATATTAAAAAGTCAATCCATAGTTGAATTTGAAGTAAGGATGACTTCAATCCAAGGTTGACACCAAACCATGAATGAATTCAATCAAATGTTGACTTCAAACCATGGTTTAATTCATTCCATAATTGACTACAATACAAGTTTGACTTCCATGATTCACTTCAATCAATGGTTGACTTCAATCCAAGGTTAACTTCAATCCATGATTGAATTCAATCTAAGGTTGGGTTGAATCCAAAGTTGAGTTCAATCCATGGTTGAATTCAACTTGAATCCATGGTTGACTTCAAACCAAGGTTGACTTCAGTACTTAGTTGACTTCAATCCATAGTTTACTTCAACCCATAGTTTTTGTTTAAACATAGTTGAATTCAATCCATGGTTGACTTCAATCCAAGGTTGACTTCATTACTTGCTTGAATTCAACCCATAGTTGACTTCCACCCATAGTTTTCGTTTAAACATAGTTGAATTCAATCCATGGTTGCCTTCAATCTAAGGTTGACTCTTAAGCAAGGATGAATTCAATCCAATGGGAGAATTCAATCCAAGTTTGAATTCAATCCATATTTGACTTCAATCAATATTTCAATTCAATCCAAAGTTGACTTCAATATGTGGGTGATTTGATTTGAAGGTTGAATTCAAGCAAAGGTTGTCTTAAAGGTTGACTATCCTCCAATGGTTGACTTTAGTCCCTTAATAATACCAATATTAATGATTCAATCCATATTTGACTTCAATTCATAGTTTAATTTTAAGTAAGGTTGAATCCAATCCACGGTTGACTTTTAAGCAAGGTTAACTTTAATCCAATATTAAACTCAATCTATAGTTGACCTCAATATAATGGTTGACTTTAACCAAGGTTGACTAAAATCCTTGGTTGACTACAATCCTTGGTGGACTACTATGGTTGAACATGATTGACTATGTTTAACTATGTTTGACTATGGTTGACTAATTGACCATGGTTATTTATTATTGACTATGGTTGACTTGTTTGGCCGAAATTGACTTTTCATTGACATTGTTTAACTTTTGACTCTCATTGAATGTGGTTAAATTTGGTAAATAATGGTTGAATTTGGTTAATCTTGATTGGTTTTACTTTATTATGGTTTACTATGGTTGACTATGAGTGGATGTGGTTGAATTTGGTTGACTAATTGAGTATGGTTTACTTTGGTATACAATTTTTGGTTGACCATGTTGACATTGCTTGCTTTGGTTGACTTTGGCCCTTACATTGTTTGGTTGACTATGTTTACATTGTTTGCTTTGTTTGGTTAACCATGGTTGACTTTGGTTTACATTGTTTGGTTTACTATGGTTGACTTTGGTTGAATTTGGTTGACATTGATTAACTTTGGTTGTTTGGGTGTGGTTGACTTTGGTTGACTTTGGTTGTTTGGGCATGGTTGACTTTGGTTGTTTAGGAACGGTTGACTTTGGATGGAATTGGTTGTTTTTGCATGGTTGAATTTGGTTGAATTGTTTATATATCATTTACAATGTTTTAGTGACCATGTTTACATTGTATGGTTCGCTATGGTTGACTTTGGTATACATTTCTTGGTTGATCGATCAGTTACTGCGTCACGGTTCATCCATTGGCAGAATGGCTTTGTTGGATAAGTGACTAGTATAAATAGAGCAAATATCAAATGTGAAAAGGTGATTGACCCCAAAAATGAGAGAGTGCATCTCTATCCACATTGGCCAGGTCAAAAACGTTTCCTGGATGGTCTACCTCGATCATGGAATTTAGGTACTTTTATTACTATTATTATTATTTTATTATTAAAAAAATTACCTATTAATGAAAACACGGGAACAAATAATATAAGTAAAGAGATAATAAATAAATAAATAAAATTTTTAAATAATTAATAACAATATAAGTTCAATTATTTATACCTGTTTCAGAATGGTTGACCTTAATCCATAGTTGACGCTCAACCAAGGTAGACTTTGAACCATGGTTGACCATTATTTAGGCATGGTTGAATTTAGTGCTTCATGGTTGACATAACCAAGAGAACATTAGTGTTGACCATGGTTGACATGAGCAGGAGAACATGGACAACCATTGTTTGACCATATTATGAAACCATATTACGAAGTCAATCCATAGTTGACTTTGAAGTAAGGATGACTTAAATACAAGGTTGACACCAAACCATGAATGAATTCAATCAAATGTTGACTTCAAACCATGGATGAATTCATTCCATAGTTGACTACAATACAAGTTTTACTTCCATGGTTCACTTCAATCAATGGTTGACTTAAATCCAAGGTTAACTTCAATCCATGGTTGAGTTCAATCTAAGGTTGGGTTGAATCCAAAGTTGACTTCAATCCATGGTTGAATTCAACTTGAATCCATGGTTGACTTCAAACCAAGGTTGACTTCAGTACTTGGTTGACTTCAACCCATAGTTTTTGTTTAAGCATAGTTGAATTCAATCCATGGTTGACTTCATTACTTGCTTGAATTCAACCCATAATTGACTTCCACCCATATTTTTCGTTTAAACATAGTTGAATTCAATCCATGGTTTCCTTCAATCCAAGGTTGACTCTTAAGCAAGGGTGAATTCAATCCCGATGGGCGAATTCAATCCAAGTTTGAATTCAATCCATATTTGACTTTAATCAATATTTCAATTCAATCCAAAGTTGACTTCAATATGTGGGTGATTTGAATCGAAGGTTGCCTTAAAGGTTGACCATGATCGACCATGATCCTCCAATGGTTGACTTTAGTCCATTAATAATACCAACATTAATGATTCAATCCGTGGTTGAATTCAATCCATGTTTAACTTCAATTCATAGTTGAATTTTAAGTAAGGTTGAATCTAATCCATGGTTGAATTTTAAGCAAGGTTAACTTTAATCCAAGATTGAACTCAATCTATAGTTGGCCTCAATATAATGGTTGACTTCAACCAAGGTTGACTACAATCCTTGGTTGACTACAGTCCTTAGTTGACTACTATGGTTGAACATGATTGACTATGTTTAAATATGTTTGACCATGGTTGAGTTTGATTGACTAATTGACTATGGTTATCTATTGTTGACTATGGTTGACTTGTATTTCTGAAATTGACTTTTCATTGACATTGTTTAACTTTTGACTCTCATTGAATGTGGTTAACTTTGGTGAATAATGGTTGACTTTGGTTGGTTTTACTTAATTATGGTTTACTATGGTTGATTATGAGTGGATGTGGTTGACTTTGGTTGACTAAATGAGTATGGTTGACTTTGGTATACAATTTTTGGTTTACCATATTTACATTGTTTGCTTTGGTTGACTTTGGCCCTTACATTGTTTGGTATGTTTACATTGTTTGCTTTGTTTGGTTAACCATGGTTTACTTTGGTTTACATTGTTTTGTTTACCATGGTTTACTTTGGTTGACCTTAGTTGTTTGGTTGACATTGATTAACTTTGGTTGTTTGGGTGTGGTTGAGTTTGGTTGACTTTCGTTGACTTTGTTTGTAACTTTGGGCATGATTGAATTTGGTTGTTTTGGATGACTTTGGTTGATTAGGCATGGTTGACTTTGGTTGTTTATTCACGGTTTAATTTGGATGAATTTGGTTGTTTGTGCATGGTTGACTTTGGTTGAATTGTTTATATATCGTTTACAAAGTTTGATTGACCATATTTACATTGTATGGTTTTCTATGGTTGACTTTGGTATACGTTGTTTGGTTGACCATGTTAACTTTGTTTACTTTTATTAACTCTCGCCCTTACATTATTTGGTTGACTATGGTTGACATTGTTAGGTTGACAATGTTTACATTGTTTACTTTTTTTGGTTAACCATCGTTGACTTTGGTTTACATTGTTTGGTTAATCATGGTTGACTTCGGTCAACCTTAGTTGTTTGGGCATGGTTGACTTGGTTGAATTTGGTTGACTTTGGGCATGGTTTTCTTTGGATGAATTTTCTTGTTTGGGCATGGTTGCCTTTGGACGACTTTCGTTGTTTGGGCATGGTTGACTTTGGTTGACTTGATTGTACATTATTTTTATGAATTTGGTTTACATTGTTTAGGTGACCATGGTTTATTATATTTAACCATAGTTTACATTGTTTGAGAATGGTTGACTTTGGTTTAGTTTGGAAGAATTTGGTTGTTTGGTTGAAGTTAGTTGTTTTGGTTGACTTTAGTTGTTTGGGAATTGTTGAATTTATTTGACTTCGTTTTTTGGGCATCGTTGACTATTATTACATCATGGTAGACTATGATTGACTTTAAAACATGGCTAACCATTGTTTGCATGTGGTTGACTTTAAACTATGTTTAACCATAGTTGACCATGGTTGACTTTGATTTTGATTGTTTGGTTTGATAGACATGGTTGACTTTTTTTAACACGATTTGGTTAACTGTGGTTGAATTTGGTTGGCCATGGTTGACTTGGTTGATGATGGTTTCCTATGCTTAAATTTTTTTACATTATTTGGGCATGGTTGAATTTTGTTTATTCGACAGGGTTGACCTTGGTTGTTTGGTAGACTTTGGTTGTTTTGGTTGGCTTTGATTAACTTTGGTTGTTTGGGTATGGCTGACTATGATTGACTTTGGTTGAATTTGATTGTTTTAGTTGACTTAAATGGTTGTTTGGACATGGTTGACTTCAGATGAATTTGGTTGTTTGGGCATGGTTGACATTGGTTGACTTTGCTTGAATTGTTTATATGAATTTGGTTTACATTGTATAGCTGATCATTATTTATTATCCTTAACCTTGGTTTACATTGTTTGGGAATGGTTGACTTTGGTTTAGTTTGTAGGACTTTGGTTGTTTGGTTAACATTGGTTGTTTTGGTTGACTTTGGTTATCTAGGCATGGTTGTCTTTGTTTGACTTTTGTTTTTTGGTTGACTTTGGTTGTTTGGGCATGGTTGGATTTGCTTGACTTTAGTTGTTTGCGCATGGTTGTATTTGTTTGACTTTGTTTAGGCATGGTTGAGTTTGTTTGACTAAGATAGACTATATTAATCAATGGTTGGCCATTATTTAGGCATGGTTGAATTTAGTGTATCATCATTCCATATGGTTGCATCATAGTTGACTATGGTGAAATTTGTTTAACCATGGTTCACTATGTTTAGTCATGGTTGATGAAATCCATTGTTGACCATGGTTAACTTTGTTTAACCATGGTTCACTATGGTTGATCTTGGTTAAACATGGTTGACTTTAGTGCACCATGGTTGACTTCAAATGGTTAGTTATGGAATACCATGTGAAACCATCATTGATCACAGTTAACATAACCAAAAGAACCATGGCGAAACATTGTTAGACTATAGTTTATAGTGTTTGACCATGGTTAGAGCCATTACGAACCATTGTTTACTATGTTTAACCATGCTTAAAAATAATATATTAACCATGGTTGAATATGTTTAACCATAGTCTAACATTGGACATAAAAATGTTAGACTATGGTTAACCATGGTTGTAAATTATTAGTATTATTATTAATGTTAGTATATTTTATTCATGTTAGTATTATTGTTAGTATTATTGTTGATATCAATACTACATTAATAATATTATTAATGCTATTAATTTTAATATGATTAATGTTATTAATATTATTATTATTGTTATTGTTATAATATTAATGTTGTTATTAATATCAATATTATTAATAATATTAATATCATTATTAACATTAAAATTATGTCATATTATTCAATATAGTTATATTTAAGTAGTAATAATGCAAATGATGATTAAGTATTTTAACCATTTTACAAAGTAACCTTTGATTAATAATTTTACAGAGTTAACATTAATACATTAAATACATTTTTTCATCTCAATTTTAAATGTAATATTAACATGAGATGTAATATTAATATTATTACATTAAATTAAAAAAATAGTTTTTTTTCCAGTGAAAAAAAACTACTATTGATATTCATATGAATCAAATAGTACAAAGATGTTCTTGATTCTATGTCTGAATCAATCAAAAAAAACTTCCAAGTATGGTCTGATTTACAATTATATCATCAAGACCTTCCCAATCCCAAGAAACTCAAAATGTCAGACCTCCCAAAATAACCAAATTGCAAAAAAGTGTAGACAACATATATCTACAGCCAAACTGAAACATGACAAAACAGATACCCTTCAAGTCCTTAATCAAAAAAATAAGTGACTCCACTATCCAGAATGATATTATCACACCATTCCTCCCATAATAGATGACCTTTCAAGCCTGTTAGAGCCTATTTGGATAACTTGTCTGCCAGTGAGTTATGATCTCTATAAATATGTTCAAACATAATATTCTGCTGCTGAGATATTTCTTTTTGAGCTCGAAGACACTAATGTCTCAAATTTGTAACATTCAGTTTAAATTCACCAGCTTCCCACTTGATTGTAACCCGGGAATCACCGTACACTTTGATGTTGACTAAGCCAAAAATATTTGCCACTTTTAATACACACCAGAGAGCCATAAGCTCTGCTTTCATGTTGCTACCAACACCACAATTTAGCCTGAATGTGAAATAATGTGATTCATTCAGATAAAGTACACCTCCCACTACACAAATCCCATTTTGTGCAACCCCATCGAAGAAAAGTACAGGCTGTTCCACCTTAAGTGTAAAATGACTAACTTTGGCAATCTTCTGTCTATGATCATTAACCTTATATGCTGAAAACATCTTTATTGCTGTCAGGCTGCATTTCATTACATCCGGAAGCACATTCTGAAAGATTGCACAATTTCTTGTATACCAAATTGCCCAAGTAATGCAAATAGCAATATTAAAATATTGTTTGCAATTCCTGTACCAATTCAAGAGACAAAACTTGAACTCACCAACTTCCCAATGATGAGTAATATTCAAGTTTGTAGAAACAAATTCCCAGATTTTTTGAGTGAATTTGCAAGTGAAAAATAAATGCTGAGTTGTTTCTGCATCATTATGGAAAAGTACACAGAAGCTAGGGCCAATCCATCCACGCTTGCTCAGATTTTCCCAAGTCTTCAGTTTATCCTGTAGGGCTAGCCATATAAAACATTTTAATTTTAATGGAATTGACCATTTCCATAAATTCTTGTACCACCAATCTTGCAGGAAGATTAATTTGTCTTGAATAATTCTCCTGTATCCAGTTTTTGCTGTCACAATACTAGTAGATGGATTCCCTCCCCAAACAAGTTGATCAGTTTCCTGATTCAATTTGACTCCTGCAGAATTTAAGTTCATGATGTATGTGTCCCAAGCCCGAGCTAAGTAACCAGAGAGTCCAAGATCTCTTGCAGACATCCAAACAGCTGGCTCATCACCACCAGACCTGCACATTTGAATCTTATCCAAAGTGGACAGGCCTAAAACCTGTAAATACTGGGGAAGGATAGATGGAAGTAGGAAAGTATCTTCCATCCCTAAAATGGGGTCCAAACCAACACGAATATTCACACTTGTTCCCACCTGCCAATAGAGCTCATTTTTTATCCATTTGAACACTTTCATAAAGCCCCACCAAATGGGAGAAAAATTCCAATTGCCCAATTTAGGATTTCTTATCCAGTGATAGACGTCCTTATTTAGATATTTGCTTTTTATGAGTCTAGACCAGAGAGTACTGTCGAAGATACCCCTCCACATACTTTTTAATTTGAGGGCTGTATTGAAGACCTCTAGATCTTTGATTCCCCAACCACCAAATCTAAAAGGTCTTGAAATAGTCTCTACTGCAACCATCAGAATTTTAGCATTGTCAGCAGACCCTGTCCAGAGAAAATTAAAGAAACATTTCTTGATGGATTTAATGATGAAGGAAGGCACTTCAAGTAGTGAAAACCAATATACAGGAATGCTTGAAAGCACCGATTTAACTAAAATGAGTTTGCCTCCAATAGATAAAATCCTATAAGACCAGTGAGCAATGCGTGCTTCAATTTTCCTCAACAACCAGTACCAATATTTGATGAGATAATTATTGGGTTTTAAATTAAAACCCAGATATTTAAAGCCATGTTCCAGAGGACAACAATTGTAAGGAAGCACATAACAGATATCCCTCAAATGCTCTTCATTCATATTTAAGTGGAATAAGTTTGATTTGACAGAGCTGACCTTCATGCCCGAGGAATTACAAAAATTCTGAATGATTTCACTATACATTTGCCACTCCTCCACAGTATCCAAACCAGCCACTAAAACATCATCTGCAAACAAAATGTGTGTGATCACATAGTCCTTTGTCATCTTGATGCCTTTAATCAATCCTCTATCCAGTGCTTGATTAACTAATCTACTGAAGCCATCCATGACTAAAATGAAGAGAAGAGGTGAGAGAGGAAACCCTTGTCTTATCCCTCGAGAGCAGCTGAAGAAATTGGACGGTGAACCGTTTACCAGCACTGCAATATTCATAGATGTAATACAAGCCATTATCCACTTCATCACCAAAGGACGCACACCAATTCTAATAAGAATCAATCGCAGAAAAGACCAATTGACTCTATCATATGCTTTTTCTAAGTCCATTTTGAGCAAAAGAGCCTTTTTCTTTTTAATCTTAATACTATGCATCAATTCCTGAGAAATGCCAATGGCATCGTGAATCTGTCTCCTTGATAAAAAACCAAACTGCTCTGCAGAGATATGTTCAGAAAGAACATTCTTCAATCTTTCAGCAAGAATCTTTGTGATAAGCTTATATAACAGGTTACATAATGCAATCGGGTGACAGTCCCCAAAAGATAAGGGCTTGTTCTTTTTAGGAATTAGGGTGACAAATGTGGAATTAAGGGCTCCCGAAATATAACCATTGATTCTGGAAAAATTCACCAGATCTTTAAGCTCATGACCCAGAATATCAAAAAAGTGTATATAGAGCTCCACCGGCCAACCATTAGGCCCGAGGATTTTTTCTTTGGCAAAAATTTTCAATGTGTTCTCAATCTCATCCAAAGAGACCTCCTTTTGCAAACAGTCAGCATCGTGCTCATTAAAGAGTCTAGGGTAAAGACTCACCACTTTGATTTTATCAGCTAAGTTACAATCACCTGTATCATTATAAATATTGCCAAAAAAAGATGCAGCTTCAGATTTTAATTGATCAAGTCCAGAAATTAAGTGCCTCTGATCATCTTGAATTTCCCAAATGTACTTCGAATTGCTTCTAGCAGAATCATAGGAATGAAAAAATTTTGAATTTTTATCTCCTTGAGAGATCCAAATTGCTCGACTTTTGAGTCGCCATTCTTTTTCCTCTTGCAACAACAATTCTTCCTTTTTCTGTTCATAGCATTTCATGACTTCAAATGTTTCATAATTCAATGAATTATAGAAATTAGCAACAAGAGATTCTTGTATTTTCTTTTCTAATTGAGCTAATTCCAATTTATCTGCCTTTTTCCTATTCTTAATCCAGATAGTTACAGCCTCTTTTAAACCCTTCAGTTTATAGCAAAAGTTCAGCACCGGATTTGTATCATGTTCACCACAATTCTGCCAAAAAGTTATAACCATACTGCAAAAATTATCATCACTTAACCAGGAACTATTAAATTTGAAGGGAGAAGATATATTGTGCCCGTATTCTTCCAGCTGAAGAACAATAGGCCAATGGTCTGAGAATTTAGTGTCAAACACGCATGAACGAAATTTCTGAAATTGACCCAGAAGCTTAGCCTTGATAAGAAATCGATCCAACCTCTTATGAATTCTGTCAATACCAAACCTACCATTAGACCAAGTAGGCAACAGTTTATGTGGCACCACATCAACAAAATTTGCATCCGCAAATAACTTATTAAAGAAATATGCTAATTCATCCAGCCTGGCTGAAGAACCCCAATTCTCAGATGCATTACTGGTATAATTCAAATCTCCTGCAATGATCAAATCAGTAAAATTCAGAAGACCAGAATCAAGTAGAGATTCCCAATACCTCTGTCTCTCCCTATAGGGGGCGTAGCAATTAAGGATGGAGATTGTTTGGTGTAAACCACAAAAATACCCTTTAAGCAAAATGCCCCAAGGAGTAGCAAAGACCTTGAAAGCAAACAAAGCAGGATTCCAAGCAACAGCAAGTCCCCCTGACATACCACAAGAACTGACAGCAGCAACTTCCCAATTAGGCAGAATCTGACCAAGTTTAGAGATAGCAACAGAGTCATCACACATAGTTTCCTGTATCAGAACAATAGCGGGGCTAGTAGCTTTAAAAAGATTGGATAAGGCTTGAGCCCGGGATACCTTACCCAATCCACACACATTAAGTGAAAGAATAGTCATTAAGAAACACCCAAAGGGGGGGACATCGCTCTAAGCCCCGTAGAATTCACATTGTCACCCCCACCCACTTCTTCCAATCTTTTCGAAACAAGAGTGTAAGAATCTAAACCCTGAAGAACAGAATTGTCCAAATTCTTTTTTTTCCTGCCTTGTTGGATGGTAACATTCTGAAAGTTCAGAGAATGTAAGGGTTTGGCCATCGATCCACTACCCGGGTTTTTTGAGTAAGGAGGTAAGGGAGGAAATTCCACCCCCTTCTCAGAGAGAAGATAGCCACTTTCTACTAAAATAGAATTGTCTACAGCAGAAAATGTACCAGAAGAGATATCTGGAGGGATAAGAACAACATCAAACTCAAGCTTAGAATCAACACCCAAATTCAAGGGATTTTTAGAAGGAATGCAATCAGGGTTTGAAGGGCCAGCACCAAATTCAGAACCAAAAAAGGAATCCTCACCAACTCTGCTAGGGTTTGAAGAAGGGATAAGAATAGGGTTTGATGGGTCTGCATCCTCAACCAATCTGGGAAGGTGGCAGGAGGTTGAATCTAAAACAGTGGCTTCTGTCTCCAGAGCACAAATCAAATTACGACCAACCAGAGGAATGGGAGGATCTGACTCATGTTTATCCAACAATAAACCCGTAACAAGATCATGCCGCATCTTAATTTCACCTTTTGAAATTCTATTAGACAGGACTTTTTCAGAATTCTCAATGAAAGCTAATTCATCAGTAGATAAAGCTGGGAAAGGGTCAGGAGTTCTATCACCATACTTACCCAAATCCGCAGAAGATTTCTTAAGTGGTCCAAATTTGGGGGAAGAGTGCCCAGACGATGAAGAGTCCACAGAAAGCTTCCGGCTCAAAGGGAAAAAAGCTTGAACATGCCCAACTTTGTGACAGGAAAAACATCGGAAAGGGATTTTGAAGAAGTCGAGGGTTTGCCTCCAAACCCTACTGCCCCACGTAATTTCCACTTCGGCAGGCAAGCCAATACTCATATTTATTTCTACCATAACCTTGGCGTATCGCCAATCCATACCAAAAAGATTTTGCTTATAAAATCTGATAAATCTCCCTACTGCATTCGCCAAACCGATGATGACATCTTCAGACCAAATCTCAATGGGCAAGCCCGGGATGAGCATCCACAGGTGCCTAATAGCTTGAAATTATTTAAGAGGATCAAATTTAATGTGCCAGCATTTCAGAAACAGTGATCCCTTCTTAAATTCCCAGAAGACCGAGAGAATTTTGTAAATGTGCACCTTCTTAGAAAATGTAAACAAGATCCACCGATTCATTAAGAGATTAATTCTCGAAGCCATACCAGTCAACGGAACCCATAACTTGTTAACCCATTCAACTATTTCCAGTTTGCTTCCTGTGGTAAACTCCAATCAACCCACAAGTGCCCTCTCAGCAAGATGACCTATCCTTTCCAGGTTGAAGTCCGAGTCGGTATCGAATCTGGAAACAGAAGCCCTAGCTTTCACAGTTTTCAAATGGCGATGGTTTTTAGCCTTCAAACCACAAAGGTTTCTATTCCTAGAAACATCCACAGCAGCACCTCCAGCTTGAGCACTCGACAAAGGAGTGGTAGATGGGACAGAAAGAGCCTGGAAAGGGAAATCCCTATCCATGATGGGGAATAACCGGACCAAGAGGTTCTCACCGCCAGCTGCCAAAAGAGACTGACAACCTTCAAACCACAACACTGACAGCTGCCAAAAACGCAGGACAAAGCCACCAACTGCCAAATAGGAAATCATAGCTAAAAAACCTCCATGAAAAGCTAAGAAAATAATAATCCTGCTAAAAAGGAGGTCGACCAAGAGCAACCCAACACTAAAGCCAAAAATAGAACCAAGCACCCCCACAAGAAAAATTGAAAAATCAAGTTGAAAAGAACGAATGGTAGGCTACGACGTAAGCGAAAACTTCCCACGTTTTTTATACTTGGCTGGTACTAGGCTGATTCAGCGAATCAGCTTGACTCCAAGTCGTCGCGAACCCACACAAACATCTGATCAACCATCATTTATAGTAAAATCCTGCAGAAAAGCTAAAAACCCTAGAAAAACCTCCTCCGACGCCATTTTCCTCTTCATTACCATAAAAAATGATCTAAATGCCATCTCATAAGCATAGGGGGCAAGGATCTAATGTTATTTGACTTTCCAATTATAACCTTACACCTATGTGGCACATCCCTCCACGTATACGACCAACACCTATGACCCAAAAACAATAGATTATATATATATATTAAGATTAAATTAAACAATAAATTAATATTAATATTAATATTAACATGAGATTATATATATATATATATATATATATATATATATATATAATTAAACAATTTTTTTATAAAATTAAAACAAGGGCCCCATGGATTCCGGTCGATCTAATCTCCAGTCAACACACCTCTGAGAAAGGAATATTGGCCATGGTCGACTATGGTTAACCATGGCTAACCATGGTTGTTCATGGTTTACTATGGTTAACCATGGTTGTCCATGGATGACCATAGTTGATTATGGTTATTCATGGATGAAGATGGTTGTTCATAGTTGACTATGGTTGTTCATGGTTTCCTATGGTTGATCCTAATTTTTATATCCTAATTTATTATTTTAATCAAAGATTAAGTTAATCTTTTTAAGCCATATACATATATATAGCTTCTTTCAAAAAAATATATTGGAAGAAATAAATAGTGATAACTTTATGAAATGAAACACAACTTTATTCATACTCAAAGAGAGATGTTGCATATTAAAAGTAATGGATCATTTTCTTAAGATATGTGAAATTGATTGTTTAAAATAATGGCTATTAAAATTATTTAAATATATAAGAGTTCAATATATTAAGATACTAACATAATAAACCATTTAAATTACTTAAACATAAAGGAATTCCATAATCATATTAAAATTATTTAAATATATAAGATTTCAATATATTGAGATATAACGTGTAATCATTTTAACCTAAAATTTTATATGAAATAAGAAAAGTAGTAGTGTATAATATCGTATATAACGGGCATCACCATGTGACCATCGAAGTGAAAAGAAAGATGCTATGTGGTGACCATGTAAAATCCTTATATATCTTGGCCCCCAAACCATGAGACCAAGGGTGGAGACAAGGCCAAGTCTATTTGGGTCAAGGCATAGCATAAATCATTTAAGGAGCTGAAGTGCCTCCTATTTTCAACGTTAGTTCTAATTAATTTACCACCCACCCCCAGCCAGCCGTACGATCCTTCCATTCATCCACCATCCAATAAGGCAGGTGGCATTATAAGGAGGCTTAGTAGGCAGTGTTTAATGAAAACTTGTTGTAATATCCATTTTCAAATGCATTTGAGACTTAGGTTTTGATTTTCCAGCAATTTTATGTTATGAAGATCAACCGATAAGAACACGTGTTCTTCATTGAAATTGGTCTTATATTTGAGAAGGATTTGGGAGAAGAATCGCAGTTACAAAATGTTGATTCAATCATGTGAACATGCCATAAATTTTATTGAGCATAGATGTGCATAAAATCAATACACTTTTAATATATCTACACTTTTAATATATTGGATCGTTGCAATTACCAAAAAAAAAGAAAACTAAGCTCTTGCACACTCCAAGGAATCGCTAAGGTTTCAAAATTTATAACGGTGTAACTTTTTTTAGCTTTAATTTTTAAAAACATTAAGAAAAAACTTTACACTTAACTCTTATGCTTGGGAGTTCCAAATTTCAAATTCAGTATTTTGAATAATATGCTTTTAACATTAGATTTTAATCATACATAAGTACACCATAGAGGATAACCTCACAATGTTTACAATATCTTGACAAAACAAAATACCTTTGATAGTTAATATACAGATGGATTTTTTTTTAAATATCTTCTAGAATACAGTAAACTCAGCGATTGATTTCAGAAGCATTGCGGTAACGAGAGTCTGCAGATTTATGCTAAGGTAGAACTTGAGAGAGCGATCTCGACTGTATATGTACTGCAATGTAAGGCCGGACCCAGAATGAAGCAATGATGAAGGTTCGATCCAGAAAAGGTCGGGTTTCTTCATATGTTAACTCCTTCGTCCATGCAGACTGCATGGCCGTGACTGCACCCATTCCTGTGCATTCGTATAGACCATAGAATGCAGTCCTGTAATACCCATGCAAACAAATAATCGATTACTTCAGTGAGGACATGGAAAGTCAATAAATGTAGCTAGCCGGATTAATGGAACAAGGACGGTTATTATATCATAAGCACACCTCGGATTGGGGTTGTTCTTCACAAATTTATTCCCGTACTTACACCACTTATAGCCGTCTTCCAGAATGTCAGTTTCGGATCCAGTCACAAATACATATTTCACAACTCCTTCTTCCTTTATCTTCTTGCTCTACTTTGTACTTTTGTTCAAACATATAAAATGTTATTACTATAAAATATCTCGGAAATACCTTTTACGAAAGGGATGGCCAAAATCTGACCAGGCTTCTGAATCAAGAGCCAAATCCATCAGAGATCGGACATAAACAACAAGAGAGAAATTACCCCATGCACGCCCAAGGTATGGACAACCTTCGCCTGTAATCCTACATTCCACGAATGCAAACCCAGTTGGTTGGCCGGATTCCATTATTCAAAACCAGGTCACACTTTCTTGCACCTCTTAATTAAGAAGTAAAGAAAACTGATGCTCTACACTGTAAGCAAGAGCCTCAACTGCTCAAACACAAACCATTCCTTTAACCCATTAACGATTGATTTAACCTTCTCTTGTGTGGAAAGAGGCTCTGATTAAGGGAAAAAAGGTGGATTAACAAAAAAATGGTGCTCGATAACTTGATTACCAAATGACCCTTCGGTGGGCTGCTCATCCACAACAGATATTCACCGTTAAATTGGTGTGCAGGACGAATATTTTTACAAGTATATGCCAAAGAGGTTAATCCCTGCCGCTCATCATTAATTACAAATTAAAAGGCTGTGGTAGCCTCCCACTACAATTATCATTGTAGTCGCCTATCGGCGAATAATTTTTTTTGGTAAAATAGTAAGATTCTTCTTCGCTCATTATTTCTGATTCTTCTTCCCCCTTCAGCTGGTGGATTCAATTCATGTCATTCAAAGTAATACTGAGATCTCCAACTTCAACCTTGATTCATAGGTTTGAACTGAGATCACTGGTTTGAGTGTGAGCATTGATGGTTCTTATTATAATTCTTCATTCCCCTCTCGGTTAGTGGATTCAAATCACGTTCAAAGTAAGACTGATTTCACCAGTTTCAACCATGATTAAGAGGTTTCAAATGAGTTCGTTGTTGGCCTGGATGGTACTTCCTCTTGGTTGGTGGATTAAGCTCATGTTGTTCAAAAACGTGATGTCCAGAGCAAAGCTGGTCTGAAGCTTGTGATTAATTGCTCTCCTTTTTGTGGATTTCTGGAAAATTCTCGTTCTCCGGTTATCAACAATGGGGCTAACAGCTCTTTTCGTGAACCTCTCCTTGGTTCCCTCGTTCCTCCTACCTCGTTTAGAGCGAAGGACTCGAGTAAGCTTGTTGTGAATATCTCTGATTTTCCTCTTGATGATATCACCAGGAGATTATTTGAGAAAGGACGTTTAAACTTTTCCCTAGCCCCTCGTAAAATCCCCCGGTTGAAGACATTCTTTGTAGTCTTGAGAAAAGTTTCAGTTCAGTTCTAGAGAACACCAAGGAAGAATTAAGGCAAGATTGCTCTCTAATTCTCCATACAGCCAAGACACCTAAGAGTAACATTAGTAAGCAATAATTTAATGCCCTTTAAACTCTCAACAAAAATAGAGATTTAGTGGTTCTTAAGGATGACAAGGGTAGGGCTGTTGTGCTTTTGAACAAAAAGGATTACATCGAGACGATGCTTGATCACCTCAGTAGTTACCGAAATCTTAATAAAAACCCAACCCCTTTAAGAAGTTTTTTAGGGATATTTCCATTGCCATCAAATCTTGCAACAACGATTAGATGATTAAACTAATTGTTAGTTATCCTTATACCCCCAAAATCTATGGCCTTCCTAAGATTCATAAAGAGGATGTTTCCATGAGACCCATAGTTAATACCATAGGAAGTCTTGTTAAGAGTTGTAATCTCACGTGTCTTGTTGGTTAAGTTAGTTGAGCCAATGGTATGAAGTTGGTTAGTTACTTGTTGACTAGGACATTAGATGTCTCATGGTATTCAATGGCCCATAGTATTAGCCAGTGGTTTTGGTGTTATGTGATACTATATATATATATATATATATATATATATGAGTTTAATAATGAGAAGGCAATCAATATGCCCTTTGTGTTTCCGTTCTTTTTCTACGTCCTTGAAAACTTTAAAATGGTATTAGTGCTGACCGCCCGATCCATCAACTATTGTTTGTTTGGGTAAGCCTCTTCAAAAGATGGAGAGAACACACATGAGTGAAGTTGCAGTTAAGGACAGAAACAGAGCACTCGGGCTGCAACATTTTTTTATTTTTTCTTCACGGCATCAGCGCACCCAGCTACAGCGACACTTGCACCAACAAAAGCCCCACTGAAGAGACCCTGGAACACCCTTGCTGAAGGAAAACTGCGCCACCTTCTGAGTTGGCTCACCCTAGCTGAAGGAAAACTGAGACGATGGCGCACCCTAGCTGAAGAAAAACTGAGTCAGTGGCGCACCCTAGCTAAAGGCAAACTGAGTCGGTGGCGCACCCTAGTTGAAGGAAAACTGAACCGGTGGCACACCCTAGTTGAAGGTAAACTGAGCTAGTGGTGCACCCTAGCTGAAGGAAAACTGAGCCGATGGCGCACCCAAGCTGAAGGCAAAGTGCACCATCCTTCCTTCACTCTGTAAATTTTTTCCCAGCGCAACACAGAGTCGCACTGTGTCAGTTAGAAAATTGCGTCGGTTAGTTTAAAAGTTGTCATAAGCCATGGAAATCCTGAACATGAAGCCGATCTCTGGTCCAATGCCGAATGCCATCAATTATGAATTCGGGTCTATCAAGATGCATACCTTTCTATAGCTCAACAAGTGTTGAGATATGGTTGAACGAGAGTTCATGAAACCAACAGCAACTACTCTTGTTGCAATGTCAAACGCAAACAAGAAGGCCCTCGATGAAAGTAGAGATCAAAATCTCACTGTGAAATGGTTGATCCAAAGCTGCATTGAGGAGTCCATTTTCCTGCGAATCACAGGAGCTACGACCACACATCAAGCATGGAATCTCCTCCAATCTGCATACAAAGGTACCGACAAAGTCAAAACGGTAAGAATCGAAACCCTTCGACTCCAATTTGAATGTCTTAAGATGAAGGAAACTGAGACTGTCTATCAGTTCATGACTAGGGTTTTGGGGATTGTCACGCAATTCCAAACCTATGTTGAATCCCTAGAGCATAAGGCTATTGTTGAAAAGGTAGTTAGATGCCTCACTAAGAAATTCTTTATGGTAGTTACTTCCATAGAAGAATCTAAGGATCTGTCAAAATTTACCCTAGAAGAGTTAACATGGTCCCTTTTGTCTCATGAAGCTAGACTCAGTGAGGAAGAAGAGTCTCTATCACATGCATTCAACACTCAGACTTCTTTCAACAGAGGTCGAGGTAGAGGAGGCAGAGGATGAGGCATAAGAGGAAGGAGTTATAATTCCATAGAGGATAGAACTTCGCATGAACACACATATCACTGTGAGCACATCCATAACCCTCAGAACGTAAGAGGAAGAGGAGGCAATATATGGACTAACAGGTCCAATGTCCATTGTAACTATTGCAAGAAATATGGCCACTATGAAAGTGACTACAGAAAGAAGCAAGTAGATCAGAACAGTGGCAGAAAAAAATGTCTCCAATATTGAAGAACATTTGTCGGAAGTTGTGTTTCTGTCATTCCAAGCGACTAAAGAAGAAGATCAATAAGATGTATGGTTGCTAGACAATGGCTGCAACAATCATATAACAGGTAACAAATCATTGTTTTCTAACCTAGATCTAGCTTTCAATTCAAATATCAAACTGGGTGATCACTATCTCGTTCCTGCTCAAGGAAAAGGTATTGTTCCTATACATACTAAGCAGAATGAAAATAAGTACATAAATGATGTATTCTATGTTCCAAATCTCAAGGTCAATCTGATCAGTGTGGGTCAACTGATTCATAATAAATATGATGTTGGCTTCATTGATTCCTATTGCACTATCTATGATAAATCCCCTATTAGAAGACTCCTAGCCAAAGTAGAAATAACCAATAATAGAATTTTCTGACTCAACCTGAGGAGTGCTATCCTGTCATATTCATATGCGCATACTGTCTCCAGTCAAGATGAAACATGGTTGTGGCATTGTAGGTATGGTAATCTACCCTTTCAGAGTCTGATTCATCTGCAAAAACAATCCATTGTCAAAGGATTACCAGTCATTAAAGAACAGTCAAGTTCTTGTGAAGACTGTATTTTAGGGAAACGCCAAAGGGACAGCTTTCCCACTTCTACAAATAGAGCCAAAGAACACCTTGAACTAGTTCACACAGACCTATGTGTACCCATGCAAACCTAGTCTATAGGATGTAGTCTGTATTTCCTAACATGTATCGATGATTATAGCAAGAAAGTATGGATCTACTTTCTAGGAAATAAGTCAGATTCCTTCTCCAAATTAAAAGAGTTCAAAGCATTGACTGAAAAGCGGTCATGTAAACCAATCAGAATACTCAGATCAGACGGTGGAGGTCAGTATGTCTCTCATGATTTTTCATAGTTATGTAAGAAACATGGAATCCAGCACCAGTACACCAACAGATACACTCCACAATAGAATGGAGTTGTAGAACGGAAGAATCGGACCATCATGAACATGGCCCGAAGTATGTTGTCATACAAGAAGTTATCAGATGAATATTGGGAAAACATTGTTGCATGTTCAGTATATCTATTGAACATATCTCCCACAATAAGTTTCAAAGACAAGATACCTTAAGAAGCATGGAGTGGCACTCAGATTAGTGTCTCACATCTCAGGGTATTTGGATGTGTTGCATTCACACACATACCTGATGAGTTAAGGAAGAAGTTAGACAAGAAGAGTGAAAGGTGTATTTTCACAGGCTATAGTGAACAACAAAAAGCCTATAAACTGTATAATCCTGTCACCAAGAAAGTAGTGGTGAGCAGAGATGTCAAATTTATTGAAGATAAATGCTGGAGTGATACAATAGACATTCAACAGACAGAAAGTACAGTACCACCAGAATCACTCAGAATTCCCAGACTTGAGGTATAGCAGCAGCAACAACAACAGCAAGAAGGGACACTGGCATATATTCTACCACAGAACCAGAGAACCAAAATATTAAGGGAGCTATATGAATAGACTCCAATCATTGATGAGTAGCTACGGTATGCTCTATTTTCATGTCATCCAACATGTTTTGAAGAAGCAACAAAAGATCCACAGTGGGTCCAAGCAATGAATGAAGAGATTGATTCTATTGAGAGGAATCGGACTTGGGATCTAGTTTATCTCACATTAGATAAAAGTTGCATTGGTGTAAAATGGGTCTATAAGACTAAGTAGAATGAAAAAGTAGAGATAGAAAAGTACAAAGCAAGGATTTTTGCAAGAGGTTTTGCTCAGCAATATGGTGTAGACTATGATGAAACCTTTGCTCCAGTAGCAAGGATGGACACCATCAGAGCTATACTTGCAATAGGAGCTCAAAACTAGTGGTCTGTTTACCAAATGGATGTGAAATATTCCTTTCTCAGAGGCATACTTGAGGAAGAAGTCTATGTAGACCAGCCACCTAGTTATGCTGTCAAAGGTCAAGAACAAAAGGTATGTAAGCTGAAAAAGGCCTTGTATGGTCTCAACCAAGCTCCACAAGCTTAGTACAACAGAATTGATTCTTACCTCATCAAAGATTGATTCAACAGGAGCAGCAATGAACACACTATGTATGTCAAAACAGATCAGGAAGGTAGCATTCTACTTGTATGTTTTTATTTTGATGATATGATCTATACTAGAAATTTGATGCTAGAAGAGTTTAAGACAGTCATGAAAAAGGAGTTTGAGATGACTGATCTTGGTCTTATGAAGTTTTTCCTTGGTCTGGAAGTTGATCAAAGTGAAAATGGGATCTTCATCTGTCAACATAAGTATGATACTAAAATTTTGCAAAGATTTATCATGGATAAATGTAAACCAGTAGAAACCCCCATTGCAATAGGAACCAAATTAAGCAAGAATGATGAAGGACCAACAGTAAATTCTACAATTTTCAAAATACTAGTAGGCATTTTAATGTATTTGACTACTACTAGACATGATTTGATGTATGTTGTTAGCCTTATTCCTAGATTCATGGATTCTCCCAAAGACTCTCACTGGAAATTTGGAAAAAGAATTCTGAGATATGTTGTAGGTAGAATTGATTATGGACTTTGGTACACTCATTCACAGGACTGTACTCTCACAGGGTACAAAAACAGTGATTTTGCAGGTAGTATTGATGATAGGAAAATCACATCTAGTTATGATTTTCATTTTGGTACCAGTCTTATTTCTTGGACTTCTCAGAAACAACCCATTGTGAGCATGTCTTCAGCAGAAGCATAATATATTGCAGCAACTACAGCAGCATGCCATGTAGTTTGGCTCAGAAGACTCTTGAAGGACATGAGACACACATAAAAAGAACCAACAACCATCTATTGCGACAACAATTATGTCATACAGTTTTCTAAACATAATGTATTTCATAGGAATAGTAAACACATTGACACTTACTATCACTTTATACGTGATTTAGTCAATAATGGAGATATTAGTTTGATGTTTTGTGGCTCTAAGGATAAATTGGCTAATATGTTTACCGAACCTTTGGGTACATCTGCATTTGAGTTTCAGAGGAAGCACTTAGGCATTGATAGTGCTAACCACACCATCCCACTTGAGATTAAGGGGGTGTGTTAAGAGTTGTAATCTCATGTGTCTTGTTGGTTAAGTTAGTTGCGTCAATGGTATGAAGTTGGTTAGTTTCTTGTTGACTAGGACATTAGATGTCCCATGGTATTCACTAGCCCATAGTATTAGCTAGTGGTTTTGGTGTTATGTGATATTATATATATATCTGAGTTTAATAATGAGAAGGAAATCAATATATGCCCTTTGTGTTTCCGCTCTTGTTCTGTGTCCTTGCAAACTTTAACAAGTCCCACCTATCTTCTTTCCAAATTCTTGGACGACAAGCTCAAACCCCTTGTTGGCAATACTAGTTCCTTTATTAAGGACTCTACTTTATTGTCCATAAAATTGAGGATCTTAGGCTAGACCCCAATGAGATTTTGGTTAGCTTTGACATTGTTTCCCTCTTTACCAATATTCCCATTGATGGAGCAATGGAGGTCATCAATAAAATTGTTGACCAAGACATGACTAAATTAATTGAGTTTTTCCTTCATTTGACTTGCTTTAGCTTTCAAGGAGAAATTTATGAACAGACATGTGGGGTTTCCATGGGATCCCCCCTTTCTCCCATTATGGATAACTTATTCATGGAATATCGAGAAAACAAAGCCATCTCCTCTTCACCTTCAAAACCAAAGATGTGGGTCCATTTTGTTGATGACACTTTTGTTATTTGGCCCTATGGGCGCGAGAACTTAGATAGATTCAAGGATCACCTCAACAACCAATCTGAGCACATTAAATTAACCCTAGAAGTTGAAGTTGATGGAATCTTTCCTTTCTCAGATGTTCGGTTCACCAAAAGACCCGATGGATCATTGGCTCGCCAAGTCTACAGGAAATAGACTCACACTAAGCAATATATTAATGTCAAGTCCCACCATCACCCTGCTCAGAAATGTGTGGTTCTTAACACTTTAGCAACAAGATCCCTAAGAGTCTGTGATGTCGATCATTTGGAGGAAGAGAAGAAACACGTCCTTGAAGTTTTTGAGGATAATGGATATGCCAAGGATGAAGGGATTAAATCCTTTGAGAAATCCAATCGAGGTTCCAAGATCAAATCCCACAACAATGATGAAGTTTCCAATGTTTTCTTTCCTTACATTCAAGGGACAACTGACAAGCTCACAAGAGTTCTGAAGAAAAAAACATCTCAACCTATTTCAAACCTCTTATGACCCTTAGGAACTCTCTTAGGTCTGTGAATGATCCCATTGATCCTTGTGATAGGATAGGTGTCTATTTGATTCATTGCTCCCGTGGTAAGCCCTACATTGGTGAAATTGGTCGTTCCTTCAAAACTAGGTTCCAGGAACATGCTGCCAATATCAAGCACAATCAGTCTCATGCCTCTGCTCTTGTTGAGCATGTAGACAAGTCTAGAAACATCACATTTGTATTGAAGATGCCAAAATTCTTGCCATCGAAGATCATTTCTTCACAGGAAATTTAAGGAAGCCATTGAAATCGAGAAACACCCAAATAATCTTAATAGGGACGATGGCTGGAAGATCAGTAAAAATTGGACGCCTAAACTAGAAACCAGTTACACATCCAAGTAAGCGTTTTGTTTTTCCTCCAACGATTCCTTATCCTTTTTCCTTTCCTTCTTATTTATTTATCTGTCTATTAAGATCTCATTTCTCATCCTTGGGATTGCTTCTTTTATTTTATATTTTTCTCTATAGAATTTTTTTATTCTTTCTCTTTTCCAAGGTTAGGACCCCTTTTTTTCCATTAAATCTTCTTTTAACTTTATATTATTAAAGTATTATATTTTTATATTATTATTATTATATTATTTTATCTCCAATTTTAAGCTTATGGCCTTATTTCCATCCTTTTTTATTTTTTAATCTTTATATTTATGTTATTTCGATTTTTAAAGTTAAAAACCTTACTATCACTCTTTTATCACTCTTTTAATGCTATTATTTTCTTTAATTCTTTTAAGAATTATGTCCTCCTCTTTATATTTTATTTGTGTTTATTTCTCTATTATTAAAACCCATATTCTATCATTATAATACTATTTTTACTATTATGTAAGATTATTATCATTAATATTTACTTTATTCCCTCATTCTACATTATTTTTAATAATTTTTTAACAATTTCATTCTTTTTCCTATTTGACCCTATGTTTCCCTTCTTGATTTTAGGTTTCCTTTCCCTTAATTTAGTTGAATGACTCTCTCATTTTCCCCTTTAATACTAACCTCTCATCGATTCGGAAGATCACACTATTTCTCAAAACTTATATTATCATTCAATTTTATTTTTTAATTTATAGAAAAACAAATATTTATATTTATTGATATTTTTGATAAATTATCATTTGGTAGGTTTTCTTTAATCTAAAAATAAATATATGATATTCATATTTAAGTATACATTTATTAAAAGAATACTCAAACGAGATGATTTTGTAAAATATTTCAATCATCTTATCATTATTATTATTATTATTATTTTTTAAAATTTTAGAATGAATATGTAATATTTAAATTTATAAATGATTTTTATTAAATATTTGAGTTGATTTTTAAAAAAGTAATATGGATATGCCTATTAGTACATTGAATCATATCTATGATATATGATGTGGAGTGGGTCCACATTTTTATTTTTATTACGAAATAGTTGGGATCAAGTTCATATACAAGTATTTATAATTTTTTTTAGTTATAATTCTTGTTTTATTAGGTTTGCTTATTATAATTGTTTGAGATATACAAACCATTTCTAAGTGCGATCAAACTTTTGTCAAATATATTCTCATTTTTTTCCAAGATTTTACCATAGTTTAGATTGGGGAAGAAGAATATGGTCCCTTGATTTCCTTTATTGGAATCAAGTGTTTTCTTTTATCTTTGTTTCTAAATGATATTAATACTTTGGTTTCTCTAGCTTCGCTTATCTTTTGTACTTTCATTAGTTCCTCTACCTATAATGTTTAGGATTATTTATGAGCGATATTCAAGGTGTGATCTTTACAACTATGGCCTCAACTTATTTAGGTGAATCCATGGAGGGTCATCATTAATACACTAAATCAAACATAATATTTTCAAGTATCATACCAACTCATGAATTGATATGTGTGGTAGAATCAAATCGAAATTCTTAGTGACAAGAACTTGGTAAGGAGATTTAACATTAGTTAAATATTAATTCCATCCATTACATCTCCAAATAAAGTGGATCACAATGGTCCCTTTGTATAGAGATATGAAAAAAATAGTATCGAACAAGTTCACTAATCGAAGTTGGTTGAGTAAAGAATGTACCCCAACGTAGAATAATAAAAAAAATGTTCCAAGTAAGGGGAGGATTTTTTAACATGTTTACTTTGTATATAGTTCGTTTCATATATTAATCCATTTATATTGATTATAAGTCTTATAGGTTATATTGATTAGTATATCATCTATAGATGTGATATATAATTACTTCTAGTCTCTTACACTATCAATTCTCTCTTCGTGATTATAATTCATATGTCTAATAAAATGGAATATGTTTTTTGAATATTATGAAGAAGAAGAAATATTTTCACGATGAAATATTTCATAGGGAATAATAGGTTTCCATATTCATTGATATTATCGCTTTTATACCATCAAGAAGTATTTTTGGTTCTTAGTTGTTTGGAAGAAATTGTTCCATAATTTAACCATTGGTGAACACTTTAACACATGAAACTGTCATATTATAAACTATTTCCCAAATTTGGTAAGAGGAGATTACCATGGATCCCTTAATATTTTCATTGCTTATATTATTGTTGTGGTATTATCTGTAGGGATTGCTTCCATTGGACCTAGCATTGGTTAGGGAAATGCGGTCGGCCAAGTTGTCGAGGGTACTGCTAGAAAAACATAAGCGAAAGGTAACATATGAGATATATTACTACTGAGTTTAGATTTTATAGAAGCTTTATATATTTAAGGTCTATTTGTGGCCCAAGCACTTGCATTTGGAAATCGCTTTATTTGATCCTAAAAATAAAGATCCCTACATCTCATTATTACATTATTATTTCTCCAATAATTTTCTTGTTCAAGTACTCATTTAGGGGAGGGGGTGACCCTAATAATTAGAAAATGAATTATTGTCTTTCTTTGTATCCCTATACTTCAGTGATAAAGATTCATGACGTGTATGAAAAAGGAGTGGATAGGACAAGCAAATATTTTCAATACTTATATAAGACTTGAGACTAAGTATCTTAAATATTCTTATGTAAAAGTAGATAGATAGTATCAAATAAGAAAAGAACAAACTATGTAGAAAATATCCTTATCTATTATGGGAGAATGTAAGAAAAATGTAATTGATCATTTCATTTCCTTGACTTTTTGGCCTTCCACTAGGGGTTTGGAGTCAAACACCCATATTTTATAAACAAATATAATAAATCCAAGTGTGTTTCTTAGTGTACTGGTATATTTTTGAAATGGAGTGCACATGCGACTTGCCTATTTGAAGTGGGTTTGGTTCCCAATTCTTCAAATAATTCTTGTACTTTAATGGAAATTCTTGGCCTTCAGCAGAATCATTATCATAAGACAATGACCCTCCTTCAACAAGAAATACATCCATACATTTTGTGAATTTTCTTCTAACATTACTACCTCTAGTTGATCTCGGCGTACTACTTGACGGTCTCCCTTCTTTAATTTGTTCAGGACAACCATCGCTATCCGATGATAGATCAAACATATATCTATTTGGTTGTACTTGTAATTAACATCAAACAACAAAGATCATGTTCCAATCTTAAGTTTTAGAAAGCAAATGTACTAATTAAATATTCCTATATACGTCTAGATAGGAAAGGTAGCAATTAAATTATCCTATATTTTAGGTGATGTGATGTTGTTTGAGCCTACTACTAAGAATGGCCTAGACCATTTGAGGGTTCTTAACACATATATTGTTATATCGTTACATAGAGGCACCCCTTTGATGAATCACTCCACTTGTGCACACATAGAGGTTGAGTGTATCCATTAAACAACTATTTTGACCTTCTTTGAACTTTGGGGAGTATTTGAATCAACACCCTAGATTATTTTTATTGATTTCACAGTTGATTGGTTAGATCATGAGTTGGACTCATTTTTATCTTTGGTTGCTTTTCACAAAAGGAAGTTTATAGCTCCATAAGCTTTCAATTTAATAGTTTCCATACATGTAATATCAATATTTTGACAAATGAGGGCTTCCTATTTTAAAGCAACCATATCTCATAAATGGATGTAATTAATTAGTCTTTAAAATGTACCATTGGATTTTTAAATGAGGTACACTCAATGACTATGTTGTTGACAATCTATGAATCAATATGCATGTGGTCTTTAAACTAGTTATTTTAATGACTACTTTTAGTGTGAACCATCGACTCATGTACACATAGGTATATGAAGGTGTGAGTATCAACACAAGCACAATGAGAGAGAGACAAGATTTTAATTTTATCCACATGCTTTCATAAACAAAAATAGAGAAGAAAGAAGTTATGCTTCCATACTAAAAATAATTGAAATAGCTTGATCAAATCCTTCTATTCAAGGAAAAGAACTTATTTTCATCTAGAGTAGCTTTATTACATTCCTAAATGTAATAATTGAAACATACACAGTCGTCTTCCCCACAAGTGCAACCTAATGGACGATCGGTGGAATCATCACTAGAATCATAATCCCATTCTAATTTTGGTTGATCCATTGTTAATTTCATGTGATTGGTTGGGCTAAGTTGATTCCATGGGGACCCTATGGCTCGCTTCACCACAAACATTTATTTCCCAACCATTATATTCCATTTGTAGGTTGTAGTGAAATAAATGTCAAGAAGGATGGTAAGAATTATATTGGTGTACTTGACACATATTCCAACGATGACTGTACTTGTGCATGGTACATTCAAAATCATGTCTACAATCATACCGATCCCTTGTTCCCATCGGCCATGGTTGATTTGAACAGTCAAAAGATGTGTTGAATCAACATAAACATCATAAGGCCCAGACAATCTACATAATAGGACTCTGGTGGCAATTCATTCAGGAAGGCTTTGCAAATTTATTCCTGTTCTTCTAATGCATAAAGAAGAAATACTTGCAAATATTGTTTGAAGTAGTGAAGAGCATTTTCAATATGCAATATATATAAAATGAGGGTATGTTAATTATATAAAACATATTGTGGAAAAAATTTAACTAATGAACTCATATTAGATATGTAAAAGAGGAAGCTGGAGGCAAGCAAAGATTGAATATTCGCAACTAGTTGTGGCTGCTTTCTGCCAAGGTTGGGTTGAATGGTGAATTTTATTTCCATAAATTTTTACACTATTTTAAAATTACAATTAGTGCTAAATTTAGTGTTTGGTATTTGTGCCAAACTAGACAAAAAAGCACTAAATTTTGATGCTAAAATAGGCATTAATGACCTGCTTTGTTGTAGTGGAAGAGGAAGGAGGTTATATTTACCATAGGGAAGAAGAATCCTATGAAGAACCTGCAATAATTAATTAATGAAAACACATGAAATAGAAGAAATAATAGAACTCATAATCACTTTTATATTGATCGCATGCCACTTCGAGGGGGCAACCTCCTTTGAGCAAGCTCAATACAAATAACTTCATGGTGCCTTCATTGGTCTCAACACAAACTTATATACTAAGTTTAGGCGCCAATACCATGGGTCAATACCATGTGTCAATACAAACCATGGGCCAATACAAAATATGGATAAACAATTACTACGGGATGACTTACAAAGCATATGTGTCCAACAACAATAATACAAACTATGGATCAACAAATACTACGGGACGACTTACAAAGCATATGCGTCCAACAACAATATACTAACAAGGTAGATAGAAGGGTTGACATGGGTTCTTAGCATCCCCTCTCCCTTAGAAAAAGCTTTGTCCTCAAAACTTTAGATGTGGAAATTGATGCAGAATCTAAAGGAGTGGTTCCCCTGTAGCATCCTCGGGTTGCATTCTGGGCCACTAACGCCTTGTGAGTTTTAGGGAGGGTTGCTTGGAAGGTTGTAGATGAAGAAGAACCATATCAGCTGCATGAAAAGTGTGCGTAGAACGATGTTGATCGGCTTGTTGTTTCAGTCGAATTCTTTCCATGTGAAGATTGTCCTGCATAATGAGAAGAATCTGATCGCGGTTTCGAAGAACCGAGTCAATTTCCTAAACTGGGGAGCTGCTGAGGGTGTATGGAAGATGAATTGGTAGCGCATGTCCATAGACTATTTCATATGATGTCCTTTTAGATGTGGTATTGTACCACTAGAGTGCTTCTAGGAAATCCATAGAAATAGTTGTCCAAATCTGTGTAGGGATGGGAAAGGGTTCGAGCAGTCCCAAAAGGAGTGTCGTTTCACCCTTGTTGTCCTGGAAAGTATCACAGTCAGCCACCATCTGTTGAATTGTCATTTTCAGTACTTGCCAAAAGAAGTTACATTGTTCCTGGTCATACATTTTGAGGAACCTAGAGTGCCCTGTTGATGAAGAAGCATGGAGTGCATAGAAGAGATAGCCCTGTTAAACAGATTGCAACCAATTTGGAACAAGCAGAGAAATAGCTAGAAGAGAAATTGGGTCATCAAATGTGCGAGAAGGAGCATCTGCCACCATATTGTCCTTACCCTTCTTGTAACTGATCGCATAGGCATAACCCATGAGTTGGATAACCCATTTCAGGTGTGCTGGGGATGAGACCCATTGTTCCAGGAAATTTTCCAGACTTTGGAGATCAATCTTGATGCAGAAATAATTCCCTAATAGGTATGGTTGCCACTTTTGTACTGCATGCAAAATAGCCATCATTTCCTACTGAGATGTAGATGCGGCTAAATTCTTATCGGAAAGGTCTCTTGAAGGCGACAATCCCACTGGTTCAGCAAGAACACCTGCATATCTATAAAAGGAAGTAGGGGAGACCGTTGATGGGTGCATCTGAATGGAATGGAGTTGAGCAATGACACCATGTGAATTCTTCTTAAGGATCTTTTCCAGATGATGTGAACTGATGATGCAGAGAGACCCTTGTTGTAAGCCCTTAAATTTGTGGTTTTTCCCATTGACTGAAAACTACATCCAAAGTTCAGCAAAATCCCATAAGATGGGGCCAAGTGTGCGTAACCATTGAATGCCCAAAACCACATCACATGAGCCTAAAAACAAGGAAAACATGTCAGAGCGCAGGTTATAATCTTCCAGATAGATACGCACATTGTGACATTTTCCCTTGCAAGGTAAGGTGCCCCCATTGGAAACCCTGACTTCAAAGTTGGAGCAAGGATGGACAAAACAATCAGCATGTTTGGCGATCTGAGGGTCAATGAAGTTATGAGTGCTACCAGAATCAATGAGTATTGTAAGAGGAAGCTTCTTGAAGTAACCCCTGACCCGCATTGTTTGGGGGGTGGTGACACCAGATAAAGCATGGAGAGATATCTCTGGGTGGTCTTCCTGAGATGGAAGGTCAATAGGCGGATCTTGAATGTCGACCTCATCATCCGGTGTATCTGGAGCCTCTTCACCAACTTCAAAGGCAGGCGGAGAATCCACATCCAAGAGATAGAGATTTTGTTGAACACATCTATGTCCCCGAGTGAATTTTTCATCACAATTATAACAAAGCCCTTTTTCTCTGCATGCCTGCATCTCTATTTTGGACAAATTCTTGATAAGAGTTGGTCGAGGAGCTGGCAGGATGGGAGGTCGTTGAGAACCCATATTTTGGAAGGGAACAAAAGTGGGTTTGGAGTGTTGTTGGGAGACAATCTTATCTTCTTCCAACTTAGCCAACCCCAGGGCTTCCATCATTGTGTTGGGACAAAACATTTTGACCTCTGGGCAGATTTCATCCTTAAGACCACTGATAAAACAACTCCTGTAGAAGTCACCAGACAATCCTTCTGTGTGGTTGGCTAGTTTCTCAAATTCTATCTGATACTCTCTCACAGTGCCAATTCGATGAATTTTAGTGAGTGCTCCGGTGAAGTCATCAAAAGCACTAGGACCAAATCGTTGCAAAAGGAGTTGGCAAAAATATGTCCATTTTGGTTTGTCATGAGCCTTGATGTACCAACGGTACCATTGAAGGGCTTCCTGTTCCAAATGAAAGGATGCAAGTGAAACTTTTTGGACATCAAAAGTATTATGCAGATTGAAATACTGTTCTGCACAAGAGATCCATCCAATCGGATCAGTACCATTGAAGCAAGGAAATTCAAGCTTCGGACCACGGAAAGTGCTGGAAGAAGAGAACCCATTGTCTGATGAAGACTCGGACTGTCATTTGTTGTTCATGGTTGAATGCTCCTGATGGAGGCCGAGAAATTTTTCATCAAGATCCTAGAGTTTGGCTTGGATGGCTACAAGTGCTTCTTCCCTGGTTTTGCTCCTGCACAGGTGACAACCATAACTAGGAGTGTTTTTTTTTTTTTTGAGTGGATAGAAAAACAAAAACAAAAACTATTTCAGTAAAGGAAAATCTGGATTTGGGAAAAAATCTGAAGGGTAATTGGAGTTTGACTAGGTTTTGGACACTGTCGAATGGACAGGGAAGGAAAAAATGACGATTTCAGAAGCGGGGTGAAAGAATGGGAAAATTTGGCAAAGAGGGACAAAGAAGCAAAATTA